>SKCR01018984.1:0-52237 GCA_019454045.1 Zanthoxylum bungeanum
TGGGTGTGATTTTTGGTGGTGTTATGGTGTGGTTCGGGGGCTGTTTTATGTGTGTTTTAGGGCTGCTGTGTGGCTGAAGAAGTGGGGACAGTGTGTTGAAGGGGCGAAGGTGAGGCAGTTTGTTAATTGTGTTGTGTTTATGGCGTTGAAGGGCTGTGTGGCATGGGCAGATTTGTGAGGCTTATGGACGTGTAGGGCTGATCGGTTTGTGAAGGTGTTTTTAACTTGAAGGCTTGGGGTTATTTTCTTTTGTGTCTTGTGATTTGTGTGAGTTGTGTGTATATTATGTGTATGAGCTAGGGGAGGCTTTTCTTGTATGAATGAGCTAGGGGAGGCTTTTCTTGTATGAATGAGCTAGGGGGATCATGTCTTGGTTAGGGGTTGTTTATATAGAGAATGGCTAGGGTTTCACCTTGTCTCACAAGGAAGGGATTTGATTTAGTGTTGAGCAAGGAAAGTCAAAGATTGAGGGGGGACAAATTTGGTTTAGATTAGGAAGTCAATATCTTTAATTTGTTATAATTGATTTTAATTAGGCATGACATCTTTTTAATTTAGTATGTGATTTTGTTTAGTTAGGAAGGAATCTTGTGTAATTGGTGGGTGAATATCTTAATTAAGGAATTAAAATATTTGATTGATTTTAATGTTTATTTTAATTTGGTATGTGATTTTTAAATTTGTTTTGATTTCACCATGTGTTAAATATGTGTTTTAAGTGGGCTTGGGCGTGTGGGCCAAGGCTTGGGCGAATTGGGCTTGATGAGAGGCTAGCAACAAAACCAGAATTACCGACACCGTTCGAACGCTTCCTCGAATGCGGCACGAACGCCCGCAATCTGTTTGGCGTTCGAACGTATACAAGAATGCAGCACGAACGAAAACAGTGAACATTGTTTATTCTGAATTTCCCCTTCCGATGTCCGTTTTCCATGACCTCCGTGACTTAAAATGTAGTGTCTCCAAATGAGACTCATCATAGGGACTTATATGCAAAAATGCAGTACCTACAGTAGCCCCCACTTTGATGGGACTTGTGTAATGTGTAACAGTGACAATCCTATCAAAGTTATGCAATGCATTTCTACTTACCTGGCTCGCCAACTGCCACTTGACTTTCCACGTGTTGAGCTGAGTCGATTTGGGTGGTGAGGTGCTGCGACCCCTGGTTCATTCTCGAACCGTGCTGTGATGTGGTCTATTCCCGAACCGTTACCGTGAGATGTCTATTCCCGAAATGTTACTGTGAGGTGGTCCATTCCCGAACCGTTACTGTGAGGTGTCCATTCCCGAACTGTTACTGTGAGGTGGTCCATTCCCGAACCGTTACTGTGCGGTGTCCATTCCCGAACTGTTACTGTAAGGTGGTCCATTCCCGAACCATTACTGTGAGATGTCCATTCCCGAACTGTTACTGTGAGGTGGTCCATTCCCAAACCGTTACTGTGAGGTGTCCATTCCCGAACTGTTACTGTAAGGTGGTCCATTCCCGAACCGTTACTGTGAGATGTACATTCCCGAACTGTTACTGTGAGGTGGTCCATTCCCGAACCGTTACTGTGAGGTGTCCATTCCTGAACTGTTACTGTAAGGTGGTTCATTCCCGAACCGTTACTGTGAGGTGGTTCATTCCCGAACCGTGCTTCCATTCTTGGAGTGCCATTCCCGACTTGTTCATTCCTGAACTGTATTTCCATTCCTGGAGTGCCATTCCCGGCTTGTTCATTCTTGAACTCTGCTCCATTCTTGGATTGCCATTCTCGGCTAGTTCATTCTTGAACTCTGCTCCATTCTTGGGTTGCCATTCTCGGCTTGTTCCATTCTTTGATTGTCATTCTCGGCTTGTTCATTCTTGAACTCTACTCCATTCTTGGATCGCCATTCTTGGCTTGTTCATTCTCGAACTCTACTCCATTCTTGGATTGCCATTCTCGGCTTGTTCATTCTCGAACTCTGTT
The DNA here is from genome assembly GCA_019454045.1 of Zanthoxylum bungeanum. Classification (NCBI taxonomy): domain Eukaryota; kingdom Viridiplantae; phylum Streptophyta; class Magnoliopsida; order Sapindales; family Rutaceae; genus Zanthoxylum; species Zanthoxylum bungeanum. The sequence continues at coordinate 1,959 of SKCR01018984.1, forward strand.
TCCATTCTTGGAGTGCCATTCCCGGCTTGTTCATTCTCGAACTCTGTTTCCATTATTGGAGTGCCATTCCCGGCTTGTTCATTCCTGAACTGTGCTTCCATTCTTGGAGTGCCATTCCCGGCTTGTTCATTCTCGAACTGTGTTTCCATTCTTGGAGTGCCATTCTCGGCTTGTTCATTCTCGAACTGTGTTTCCATTCTTGGAGTGACATTCTCAGCTAAACTGATATTGATACTGAAGCGGGCCTCGACCCTCGGGACTCATCCTCAAACTGATATGGATGTGGGCCTTGGCCCTGGGACTCATCCCCAAACTGATGCTGATGTGGGCCTCGACCCTGGGACTCATTCCCAAACTGATGCTGATATGGGCTAGCCCCCAGACTGATACTGATATGGGCCTCGCCCCAAACTAATATTGACGTGGGCCTCGCCCCAAACTGATACTGATGTGGGCCTCGCCCCCCAACTGATATTGATATGGGCCTCGCCCCCCAGACTGATACTGATATGGGCCTCGCCCCTGTGATTCATTCCTGAAGACTGCTGACATTGTACTGTTGCTGCTTCTGGTTGGCTTGCATTTGACGTTTTCTCTTTTTCTCCTTTGAAACCTATTATTACAAAACAGAACAAACACAAAAATGATGCAAATATGTTACGTGTATGCATGCATGTATAAATGAGTTTCCTATCCCGTTGGGTTAGGTCTTCTGCCGGTACTCTTGGTGGCTGCTTGGTGTTTTGACAAGTCTGTCATCTTCCCTAACCAACGGGTATTTATGATGGCTTTCAAGACACAAGGGTTAGCATGATGTATGTATGCATGGGGTGCATGAGATGCATGTAACATATATAACATACTAAATCAACTAAAATTTTCAAACAAATCGGCCCGTTATGATTTTAGAAGCTTCTGGGCTAACTGTCATAGGAGTGAACTCGTCCTAGTTTAAATGGCCCAACAAGTTCACATCTCATGGCAAGGAGCCCAACTAAATCCAAATGGTAAAGTTCCGAACACAAGCACAAAGTAAGATAATGCAAACATAAAACAATGATTTCTACAGAATGGCCCATCTACATTTCAGAAGCTTTGGGCCTAATGGTCATAAGGTACGAACTCGCCCCAGTTTAAATGGCCCAGCAAGTTCACATTTCTGACAATAGTCCAACTGCATCCAAATGAGGATGGTCCACAAGCACATACTCAAGGAAATAATTGTTACTTAACCATACAACCCCGGTCTATGGGTGGGTTCACAAGAGTGTAGACAAATGCTCTCATCGGCGAAGGATGGCCCACTACTAGGTCTCCCCAATCAAGGGTTCGAGCGACCAAGTGAGCGCACCCTTTTTTATACACTAAGGTACGTTCCAATGAGCTATGGTGTGTGATTGACTGTCAAATGGATTTCCCATTGTAAATTCCCCAGAGGGAAGGTGGAGCGAGGCTCACTTAAATACCCAAGCCTCTTAGGCTCTTATCGCTTGGGGTCAGGAATAAACAACGAGTCCTCCAAATTAGTCCATCATAATAGGCTAAGGGTAGATGGCTATATAGGTGCCTTCACAGCTTTTCCTTCTAGGAAGGTAGTGAATGAAGAAAGACACCAAACCATTACCTAGCCTCAAGATGCCCTTGATTAAACCCTCATTTTATCCACTACAGACACGGTCAATTAGAACATAAATCCAAACATTACAAGACAATATTTCGGGGCCGATTCTCTATCCCCCAGTGGAGTTGCCAGACTGTGGGGACACAGGATCTGGGGCGACGCATGCTGTCCCGGGATCGCGACCCGGTCGGGAGTACGGAGTAGCCACGGGGGACTAAAACAGAGAATAATGGAGTCGCCACCCGGTGTGAACCGGGAAAATGAGATTTAAGGCCACACTCACCCCTCACAAGGGAAGACCTCAAACCGTTGGGTTCGGAATGGTCCATTACTTATGTCACTTGTAATGAAAGGATTTATGTAATAATTTAATCAAGTTTAAGTAACGCTTATTTCCAAGAGTATCATGCTTCTAAATTCACATGCATGAAATTAATCATCACAACATACAACATCACATGGCAATCTCATGAACATATTTCAATCATATGATATGGAAAACTAGGAATAACCTAATCATGTTTGAGTACTATCTCATGAATACATCGAATGGATAAATGCAGGAATACAAATAATATGATTGGCTACATAATGCAAGGGAGATCACCTAAGAGGCAATTGTGCATGAAATATGATAAGACACACTCAGTTAAGTATGTGCGCGTTCGTGTAGCGTTCGTAAACGCGTTCGAACGGTAAACAGAAGGTTCGCATTCGTGTAGCGTTTGATAACGCATTCAAACGGGACCAGACCTGATGATACAAAATGCATGCGCGTTCGAGTAGCGTTTGATAACGCGTTCGAACGGTAAACAGAAGGTTCGCGTTCGAGTTGCGTTCGATGACGCGTTCGAACGGGAACTGGCAGATTGCATACATTCATATGGTTTTAGATACCGCATTCAAACAGGATCACAACAACGACATATCTAATCACATGGATATCTAAATCATGCATAAAGATTAACATACTAAGGACTAAATCATGCTTAAGAATAAATAATGCACTAGGTCTAATCAGGCTAAATAAATAAATAACGTATTAACTACATCATGCTCAAATACAAGTTTGGATGAAACGGAATATATGTATCTCTCAAGTGGTACGTGGAGTTGTATCCCGAGTGTAGACCGTACTACCGTCCATTCGGATTCGGCTACGAAATTTACGTCCGGATTCCATCCGATATACCACAAAAGAGAAGATGCATTCCGTTTATCCGGAATTCACATCATGCCTCAACAAAATGACTCTCATGCAATAAAAAATATATTAGAATAAGTAAAAGACAAATGAAAGATAATAAATACAAGGTGCCCTCAGGTCTAACCTTTTATGTCATCTCTCGGTAGTACGGTGTACGGTCGTCGGAAGGGTGGATGCTCCACAACTCTTCCGGTTCACTGGTTCACTGCTCTCGTTTGTTGTCTTACTGTTTTGGGTCGTCGTTCTCCGTCTTTTGCTGCTGCTTTTGACTCTGATTCACTGCCGCTTTGCTGGTGTATCTTACTTACTGTTTTTGGGGTGTTTTGGCTACTGTTTTGGGTGTGATTTTTGGTGGTGTAATGGTGTGGTTCGGGGGCTGTTTTATGTGTGTTTTAGGGCTGCTGTGTGGCTGACGAAGTGGGGACAGTGTGTTGAAGGGGCGAAGGTGAGGCATTTTGTTAATTGTGTTGTGTTTATGGCATTGAAGGGCTGTGTGGCATGGGCAGATTTGTGAGGCTTATGGACGTGTAGGGCTGATCGGTTTGTGAAGGTGCTTTTAACGTGAAGGCTTGGGGTTATTTTCTTTTGTGTCTTGTGATTTGTGTAAGTTGTGTGTATATTATGTGTATGAGCTAGGGGAGGCTTTTCTTGTATGAATGAGCTAGGGGAGGCTTTTCTTGTGTGAATGAGCTAGGGGGATCATGTCTTGGTTAGGGGTTGTTTATATAGAGAATGGCTAGGGTTTCACCTTGTCTCACAAGGAATGGATTTGATTTAGTGTTGAGCAAGGAAAGTCAAAGATTGAGGGGGGACAAATTTGGTTTAGATTAGGAAGTCAATATCTTTAATTTGTTATAATTGATTTTAATTAGGCATGACATCTTTTTAATTAGTATGTGATTTTGTTTAGTTAGGAAGGAATCTTGTGTAATTGGTGGGTGAATATCTTAATTAAGGAATTAAAATATTTGATTGATTTTAATGTTTATTTTAATTTGGTATGTGATTTTTAGATTTGTTTTGATTTCACCATGTGTTAAATATGTGTTTTAAGTGGGCTTGGGCGTGTGGGCCAAGGCTTGGGCGAATTGGGCTTGATGAGAGGCTAGCAACAAAACCAGAATTACCGACACCGTTCGAACGCTTCCTCGAACGCGGCACGAACGCCCGCAATCTGTTTGGCGTTCGAACGTATACAAGAACGCAGCACGAACGAAAACAGTGAACCTTGTTTATTCTGAATTTCCCCTTCCGATGTCCGTTTTCCATGACCTCCGTGACTTAAAAGGTAGTGTCTCCAAATGAGACTTATCATAGGGACTTATATGCAAAAATGCAGTGCCTACAGGTACATTTATTGCCTTGTAGTTGGTAAAATCGTACATTCCAATATTTTATCTATGTATTTTGATTGCGACAACCTTATAAGCTTCCTTACTCTATCCCGGTATAGCCTTATACCAAGTGTAAAGGAAGCTTCGCTCATGTCTTTCATGAAAAATTTCTTGCAAAGGTAGGCTTTCACACTTTGCATCAATCCTATATCATTTCCAATGATAAGTATATCATCTACATATAATACAAGGAATACTATATTGCTCCCACTAGCTTTCTTATAAAGATACGGTTCTTCGTCGTTCTTGATGAATCCATATAATCTAATTATATCTTCAAAATGACGATTCCAGCTTCAGGATGCCTGTTTAAGTCAATACATGGACTTCTTGAGCTTACAATCCAAGTTTGAAGTCTAACTGGATACAAAATACTCTGGTTGTTCCATATAGACATCCTCCTCGATGAATCTATTTAGGAACGCGGTTTTTATACCCATCTACCATATCTCATAATCGTGATATGCAGCAATGACTAATAGAATCCTAATGGATTTTAGCATAGCGACTGGCGAAAAAGTTTTCTCATAGTCAATCCTAGAATATTAAGTGTAACATTTTACTACCAGTTGGGCCTTAAAGGATTCCACTTTTCTATCGGGCCAACGGATCCTTTTATAAACCCATTTACAACCAATTGGTTTAACTCCTTGAGGAAGCTTAACCAACTCCCAGACTTGATTGTCATGCATAGAATCCATTTCGGATTTCATGGCTTCTTGCCACTTTCCCGAATCGATATCCAATATTGTTTCTTTATATATAGTCTGGTATGTCTCCTCCAAGAGAAGTACATCGAGGCTTGCATTAGACGTTAAAAATAGTCTCTCTAGAGGCTTGATACTCTACTAAAGCTACGTAGAACCTGTGTCGAAGATTCTTTACCTAGTTGGATCTTTGATTCTATCTCAGGTTCCTCAATGTTGGGATCAAACTCATCAAGGTCAATCTTTCTACAATTCCCACTTTCTCTCAAAAATTCCTTTTCAAGAAAAGTGACAAAACGAGCAACAAATATATTTCGTTGCTCAGAATCGTAGAATTGATATCCCAAATAATTTTCAGGATATCCAGCGAATTTGAATTTATACCCCATGGGTGCTAGTTTATCCCACTGCATGACTCTAACGTACACGGGACAACCCCAAATCTTTAAATATCTAAGACTTGGATTTCTACCGTACCATATCTGAAATGGGGTTGTAGAAATAGTTTTCTATGGAACTCTATTTTGTATATGGACTGTAGTAAGTAAAGCATAACCCCAAAGGTAATATGGAATATATGTATAACTCATCATAGATCGTAACATATCCAATAAAGTATGATTTCTCCGTTCAGACACCAATGTGTTGAGGAGTTCTTGGTGGGTATATTGGGCGAGAATCTCATTCTCACTTAAATAACTTCTAAATTCTTTGCTCATGAATTCACAACATCGATCTGATCGAATGCACTTGATGAATTTCCCAATTTGTTTTTCTATTTTATTTCAGAATATTTTAAACTTTTCAAATATTTTTGATTTATGTCTCATCAAATAGACATATTCATATCTTAACTTATCATCCGTGAAAGTCACGAAGTATGTTAAACCATCATGATTGACATGATTTAATGGACCATACACATCACTATATACTAGCTCCAATAAATCTTCAGCACCGTGTCTAACACCAGGAAATGAGGCCTCTGTCATTTTCTCTTGGATACATGACTGACAAATAGGATAAGGATCTAAGGTAAGATCTTCAATCAAACCATCTTTAACAAATTTTAATAGGCGTCTAACACCTATGTGGCCCAATCTCATATGCTATAATTCAATATTATTTAATTCAGATATTTTACTTGTATTTTCCTCTATATTAAAGACTTCTCGATATGTTTCCAAAATATAATGACCGTTAGATAAAGAAATTTACATATCAAATAGTTATTTTTATCAAAAAAATATAAAGCACCATCTTTAATATTTATTTTATATCCCTCTTTATCCAATATAAGTAACTATATTATCTGTGAAATAAGAAATTGTACATAATAACAGTCATGTAAATTTAATTTACATCCATTATAGAGATCTAAAACAACTGTTACTATGGCCTTGACATCTAATGTCTCGCATTTCTTAACTCTAAATTGGATCTCCCATTTGTTCAGCCTTCTTTTAGCCCTCATGACCTGCATGGAGTGGCAAATATGATTTGGTTAGCCAGTGTCTAACACTCATCTACTATTTATATCTAAGGCTAATAAGATATCAATAATAGGAAAAATACAATGAGTACCTGAGGGTCATGTCTTTCCTTTCAACTCTGGAAAATCTTTCTTCCAATATCTAGACTTCTTGTAGTGTAGACATGTATCATGAGCTACATGTGGTCTTGTAGTTTTGTACTTCTTAAAGTCTCTCTTTGATATCTTCTTCTTCCCATTTCGATCTTCTTCGACTTCCTAGAAATCTTTAAAGAGCTGGCTCCACCATAGAGATACAAAGTGAGATTGCTTTTCTTCAAATCATGTTTTGTCGTGCGTAACATGTTATGAAGTTCTTCATAACTGGCTTGAATCGAATTCATATAAAAGTTTAACACAAAACCTGCGTAAGTACCAGGCAAAGAAGATAGAATCAAATTTCGGCCAAGCCATTTGTCGATATTAATGCATTTTGTTCCAAATATCAGATCTGATCGTTCATGTTCAAAACATGAATGCTAACCCTCCTCCATCCTTGAGCGTAGCATGAAATATTTTCTTAGATCTCCGATATATTTCAATTGCTTATTTGCTACAAAGAACTCTTTGAGTTTTCTCATAATGCTCCAAGCATTAGGTACTTCTATGTATTGTCTGAGCAAATCAGGAATAATCGATCCTAAAATGTAAGATTTCTCCCTTAGGTTATCATCCTTCCATTTTTCAAATGTCTCAAGCTCTTTAGGAGTGGAATCAGGATTGATTTCGACAGATAATGGATTGAGCGTCACATAGCTCAATCGCTCAAAGTCCAAGACAATACATATGTTCATTTCCCACTAAAAATAGTTCTCAACACTTTTCAATTTATTAGAATCCAAAAATCACGCTAATGGATTTGCGATAGCCATCTACAAGATAATAATTAAACACTAGCATAATATTTTCATTTCAATATAAAAAACACTAATACGATTACAGATTTTAAATCTATTAGTGCCATCCTACTACTTTATTTAATTTTGTAATCTCCCTTAAAAGAAAAATAGAAATTTGAAAATCAAAATTTCATAGCGAGAAGTGAATCCTATGACATTTACTCCAGCCTCACAATAATGACGGTATTGGCCTTCGTGAACTCATTAGGTAGACCTCAAAGGTCAAACACATCCATATGACACCTAAGTTGGTTCTAAACCATTTTTTATCCTCACAATAATGACGGTATTGGATTAAGACATGTTCCAAGTGTATACTTGTCAGTGTGCACTAATAAGCTTCGTAATTACACCCTCACAATAATGACGGTATTTTGTGACTACGTCAACTCATCATGCTACATCTAACATTTTACCAGACTGACCTAACTTTCAACCACTTATACCCTCACAATAATGATAGTATTGGGAAAAAGTAATAAGAACTCATTCATATCCGTATTGACAAGACAGACCATCCAATAATGCTCAAACATTATTAAAATTAAAACTTAAAAGTAATCACCTGATCATAGGAGATTTATGGCAATCAAGTCGTTAACATGCTTGGGTCAATGAAAAATTTTAATTTAAAACATGCAATACATATCAAATATGATTTATGTATAATTAAATGAAAATTATAGAGGCCTAGATTCAAATACATGTCAATCATGTAACATTTGTTGTGTGGTTAAGACATGCTCTGATGCCATTCTGATAGGGCAGATGTGAAATCCCAAGGGTCGGATCGGTGGCCCGAGTAGTAGAAATAGGTCTAACCCATGGATATGGAGCATGTGTAATTTTTAAATAATAAAATAGATTATTGTATTTCATTACGAGTCAATAGGAAAAATTCGAGGACAAATTAAAGTCCAAAAACTCAAAATCGGGAGAAAATAAATTTCAGCGAGTGAGTCAAGCACGAACGCGCTACAATACACGTATGGGCTACAGTGCACGTGTGTATATTGTAGCACAAAAGGCTGATACATTTTATTTTATTTTCAAATGAATGTATCAGCTCTCTGGTTTCTACAAAGTTGATACTTAGGGTTTTTAACCCAATATATTTTCAATCATTTTCAAACAATTCAAAAAAGCCAAAATTTAATTTTTAACATAAAAATAATATCTACACATGTTATAGAATAAACATAAATGTATTCTAAATACATATATGCATTACTTTAAATCAAAATACAAACCAAATTAGAATCCCACCAAGAAGTTACTCATTAACAATTCTATGTCACTTAAAGGTGGTCAAATGATTCTAGAATGGTAGTCATAGATCCAAGCTTTTATCTAGAGTTCCAAACTCTAATTTTATGTCTCATGTCAAACATGAACATATTTGACCTAATCACAAGCATATTGTGTTTATACTTCCAAAACATCCATACATAATTCATTAACCTAATTTCAACTTCAAGTTATGTTATTATGTATCCAATACATAATACATCACTATTTGTTTCACTAATGATAACAACTCACTAATGAAAAATATAGCTTTAGAGAAGATCAAACTTACCTAGAAAGCTTGATTCCAAGATTCAATCTTCTTGTCCTTGTTGAAAATGTAAAGAACTTTCAAAGCTTGTCTCACAAATACTTTCTTTAAGTTAATTTTTCTTATGCTTTTCCTTATACTTACTTAATCAAAAACTTGCTCAAGTTTTCCTTTTATAGTCAAGCTTATGCAATTTTTAGTTAATAAATACTTTAATTAACTCTTATGTGGGTTTATTCCAATTTGTCCAAATATGCATATTAGGTGTAACTAATCAATTTTGTCTCCCACTTTGATTTAATCCAAATAAATCTAGATAAAATTTAACAACTTGATTAGTTCATTGTCTACCACATTGATTTTAAATCAAGCCAAATACACCTATTATTATATATTTTGTAATTACTAAAATATCCTCCAATGGTATAGATATTAATGAAATTACAACAAAGCCCTTATTTGATTATTAATTTAGATTAATCCAATTAATCTCATTTGATCAAGTAAATAATTAATGTTATCCAATAACACTTAATTAATTTGATTGATAATTATAATATCAAATATTATTTATTATCAAACATTATCAACTACCCAAGTGCTCACCAAGTACACTTCATATTGTGGGACTCTCTAAGTTCAGACACATTCGTCATATAAGCCTAGCTCATATTTACACAATTCGACCACCTCTGAATTTGCGAAGAACACGAACAATCTTTCTGAATTGTACAAGTCGAGGTCATCACATATGTTTAATAATCCCTTTCATCGTAGTCTATCCGAGTTGTGCTTAGGAAACATATATAACACCGTGTGGAGGATCACACACAAAATCAATACTATCCTATAGTAAAATGATCACATATGTTATTCGACTCGATGAGATTCTTATTGGCGGTGGTGTGTACTTCCAACTATTAGGATTCACATGTGAGTTATTCAATATTCGCTCCAATAAATACCCACATGCTTATACGAGTTTTCCTTGCTCATGGTCTATTGGGTAAGGCCATTGGAACTCTAATTCCAATATACAACAGATGTTAGTCTTCTACGTTATAGAAATTTGATTGTATTCCAAAACCAACGACTATGAATATTTACTTTCAGAATAGTTTATAATATTAATACTATCCCAATATCGGATCACCCAGTGTCTAGTATTACTACATGACTATTTTAAGGTCGATGTCATTCTCAGCATATATATATATCAAACTTTTATGCAATATGACATAATAATTACCATTAACAAGGTTGAAATGAAAATGTAGTTATTTTATCAATAAATAATAAAACACATTGTACAATATATTATTCAAATTGGCATTCCAAGCACCAACTTTACCAGAATGATGATGGTAATATAGATTGAATAGATGATGAGGTAGAATATGAGATGTATGTGTTAGAGGATGCAAGTGATGATGAGGGAGCGGCCTACCCATTAGATAACTTGTCGATTGTGTATATGAGAGCATTAACAGCACAGAAAGTAGAGAATGAGACCGAGAAGCAGAGGGAGAATATTTTTCATACTAGGTGTAGCGTGAATGAGAGATCATATAGTATGATCATATATGGGGGTAGTTGTACCAGCGTGGCTAACCAAGCATTAGTTGTGAGTTTGGGATTTTCATGTTTGAAACACCTCCAACCATATAGGCTACAGTGGCTTAATGGGTGTGGGGAGGTGAGAATGACCAAGCAGATTTTGTTGACATTTACCACTATGCCTTACACGGATAAGGTGTTGTATGATGTGCTACCAATGTAGGCATGCCACATACTTTTTAGGAGGCCGTGGCGGTTCGATAGGAAAGTTATATATGATGGGTTTAGGACAAATATTCATTCCAATATAAGGGCAAGCCTATTACGTTATATCTATTGACACCAAAAAAAGACCAGGATGATCAAGTCAAATTATAATTAGAGAGAGAAAATGTGAGAGAGATGGAAAAGAAATCCACATTCTTGGGGGGTAAGAGTGATACTGATGAGAAAATATGGTCTAAAATCGAGAATGGGGGAAATACTAGGATTAGAGCCGAGAATAAGCCCAATGGACATGGGCTGAGGGAGAGAGTGAGAAGAAATGAAGAATGAAAAAGAGTTTTATCTAGGTGAAGGAGAAGTGATGAGAGCCTATAAAGCTAGCAAAATCATGTTGCTGCTAGTGTATTAAGACAGACCATTTTTTTCTTTACTTACTAACATAAACAGTCTGCTTCTTGTTTCTATTTCTTCTCTTTTGCTGGAATTTGGAGACGTGCTCACAAAAGACATCCATAATGGGTTTGTACTCATTCAATGAATATAACATTAGATCGATTTCGTGTCTGGATCTATCATCCCCAATAAAGTTGCTTATATGAGTAATCCCGATGAGACGAAGAAACTTCAGAGGCAAGTTGAGGAGCTGATGGAGAAAGATTATGTACGAGAGAGTATGAGCCTGTGTGTTGTACATGTGCTATTAGTGCCTAAAAATGATGAGATGTGGTGCATAGGGATGGCAGAACTACTCGAATCCAGAAGAACCGGAAGGACCCGAGTCCGGAAAGACCCGGGTCCGTAATATATTTTTGCGGACTCGGATCTTAATTTTAAAGACCCGTGCAGACCGAGGTCCAGACCTGGGTTCACATAATTCCTGATCTGGATACTCGGATCTGATTAATTTTAAAGAAAAAATAAGAAAATAGATATAATTTAGGATATTTTATGAAGATAATTAATAATTTTTACATGGATCCGATTAATTTTAATTATATTTTAATGAATTTCAGTTTTTGTATATTTTAGTGAATTTCAATTTGTGATAATTTAAGTTTTTTCATGATGTTAATTGATAAATTTTATTTTATTTTGTTTATATACGGGTATCATATCTGAATCCCGGTATACATAGACCCGCACCAGGTATACCTGAGTTCGAATCCGGAAATTTTTTCCCTGGTCCGGGTCTGGATTTTTCCATCCCTAGTGGTGCATGTGTGTAGATTATCGTGTCATCAATAATATCATGGTAAAGTATCAACATCTCATTCCTAGGCTAGATGATATGTTAGATGAACTGAATGGATCTAGAATTTTTAGCAAAATTGATCTTATGAGTGGATATCACCAAATTCATATGAGAGAGGGTGATGAGTGGAAGTTCGCTTTTTAAAACCAAATATGGGCTATATGAGTTGTTAGTCTTGCCTTTTGGTTTGAAAAACGCCCCTAGTAATTTCATAAGACTTATGAACCATGTGTTGCGTGCATATATAAGGAAGTTTATAATTGTCTATTTTGATGACATATTAATGTACAATAAATATTTAGATGAGCATGTAGATCATTTGAGATGTGTGCTTGATGTTTTACGAAAAGAAAAATTATTTGCTAACTATAAAAAATGTACATTATGTATGGATAGAATTATTTTTCTTGTTTTTGTTGTGACTGTATATGGCATAAAGCTGACGAGGAGAAAATTAAAGTAATTAGAGATTGGCCAACACCTACCACAAAGTCTGAGGTTTGAAGCTTTCTTGGGTTGTCGAGTTTCTATAGGCGCTTTGTGAATGATTTCAGTAGTATATTAGCACCATTGACTGTGGTAGTCAGAATGACAGTTGGTTTCAGTGGGGTGAAGCTCAAGAGAGTGCTTTTTAGACGCTCAAGGTAAAGTTCTGTAGTGCACCTATCCTCGCACTACCTAACTTTGAGAGCACATTTGAGATAGAGTGTGATGCGAGTGGTATAGGTATTGGAGCGGTATTGATGCAAGAGAAGAGATATTGCTTACTTCAGTGAGAAGTTGAATGTGGTAGCTTTGAGGTATCTCACGTATGATAAGGAGTTGTATACACTTGTGCGAGCACTAGAGACTTGGAAACATTACTTGTGGGCTAAAGAGTTCGTGATACACATCGATCGTGAGAGTTTGAAACACCTTAAGGGGTAAGGTAAGTTGAACAAGAGGCATGTTAGATGGATGAAGTTTGTGGAGGCATTTCCTGACGTCATTCGCTACAAACAAGGTAAGGATAATGTGGTTGCAGATACTTTGTCATGCATGTATGTTTTATTTACTTCTTTGGGTGCTAGAATGCTATGATTTGATTTTATTAAGGAACTATATACATGTGACGTGGATTTTTGTGATATTTATGATGGATGTACTAAGTCTGCATTTAATAAATTCTACAAGCATTAGGGTTTTCTGTTTAGAGAAAATAAGTTGTGCATCTCTTCTTGTAGTATGCGTGAGCTATTAGTGAGGGAGGCTCATGGTGGTGGACGAACGACACATTTTGGAATTAGTAAGACCCTAGGAACATTAAAAGATCATTTTTACTAGTCTAAGATGATGTGTGATGTAGAGCGTATTTGTGACAAGTGTCTCACTTATAGAAAGACCAAATCTAGGGTGAAGCCTCATGGATTATATACTCCATTACCTGTGCCTAGTGAACTATGGGTAGATATTTCGATGGATTTTGTGTTGGGTTTACTAAGGACTAAGTGGGGTAAGGATTCTATTTTTGTAGTGGTTGATAGATTTAGTAAAATGGAAATTTCCATTGCATGCCATAAAATTGATGATGCCACTAACATAGCAGACTTGTTCTTTAGAGAGATAATACAGCTCCACGAGATTCCTAGGAGTATAGTTTCGGATAGAAATGTCAAGTTCTTGAGCCATTTTCGGAAGGTTTTGTGGGGTAAACTAGGGACCAAGCTACTTTATTCTACTATGTGTCACCCACAAATAGATGGACAGACAGAGGTGGCCAATAGAACTTTTACTCAATTGCTTCATACTATAGTCACTATGAATTTAAAATTGTGGTAAGATTATTTGTCATTTATAGAGTTTGCATACAATAGGTGCATTCATTCTTCTACTTCATATTCACTATTTGAACTTGTGTATGAATTTAATCCACTAACGCCATTGGATTTGTTGCATTTGCCTGTTGAGGAAATAGTAAGTTTAGATGGGAAAAAGAAAGCAGAGTTGGTGAAACAAATACATGAGAAAGCACGTGAACACATAGTATGGAAAATTGAGTAGTACGTTTTTCATACAAATAAGGGCCAAAAATGCGTGGTATTTGAACATGGTGACTAGGTTTAGCTACACATGCGTAAAGAGATATTTCCTGCTCATAGGAGATCCAAGCTTAATCGCGGGGAGATGGTCCTTTTCAAGTCATCGAAATGATCAATGGCAATGCATGTAGGCTTGACCTACCTGGTAAGTATAATGTTTCCGCTTCCTTTAATATTTCTGACTTGTCCCCTTTTCATGCAGATACTGATCGATGTCGAATCCTTTTCAAGAGGGAGGGATGATGTGATCCTAGCAACACCAGACTCAGTCAAGAGCACAATTCATCTAATTTATGTACCAGTTGGGCCAATCACATGACATAAGATAATAAAGATCAAAGAAGCCATGGTCGGCCTAAGCTAACATCATGTGACCGAATTGAACAAGTAAATTAGAGGACAAGTGAGCTTCAATGAAGAGGGCCTAACACTGATCAATTTGACCCATGTCATAGAGGAGTCTTAAGAAGCAGCAGTAAAGCCATCCATAATTTACGGTTATTTCAGGACTTGGTTTTTTTTTCATGTAATAAACTTAAGTATTTTATTATTCATGTTGTTGACCTGGTATGAGGCCCAATGTTTATTAGGCCCATGTGCAACTCAAGGAAGTTATTACTTGGGTAGTTATCTACATTATATGCTAGTTACTGGGAAAGGAAAGTTATGGCCAAATGGAAGCTAGTTTAGTGGAAACGAGTTGTTATTTAAGTAGTCGAATGTGTTGGAAGATTAGGGTTAAATTTGACCTTTTTGTTCAGAGACCATCTTGTAACTAATATTTAAAGGCACATTTTAACATTCATGAAGGGAAACACTATTGAAAGAAAATACATAATTTTTGACTTGTTTTGTAGAGAAAAGTGATTCTTCCAAAATTTAGTGATTTAATAAAAATTCATTAAAGGGTTGATATCTTTTGTAGCATCCTTTGTCGGTAAGATTCGTCTGAGGTAATGTCCAAGGGTTTTCAATGCCAAATTCTTTGAGGGTTTACGTGATCTTGGGTTGGATTTGTCTTTATCGAGTCAAGTTTTTATATCAAATTATATCTTATAAAAAACTTATATTGGTATAGTTATGATGATTAGAATAGTTATAATATAATTTTTTTTAAAGTAATATTAGATTCGGTGAATGTTATTAATTTTTAATTTTTTATGGTTATTATTAAAAAATTGAAAAAAAATCGAATTGTACCGAACCGAATCGTTAATTAAAAATAATTATAATTTTTTTAAATAAAAAACCGTACAATTACTATTAAAAAAACTGAATAATTATAATTATAAAAATTTTTATAATTATATTAAACCGTGCCCACTCATATAAAAAATATACCTGGAAACAAATTTCACCCCCACACAAGAGAATCAATTATACACTGTGGATTAAATCCATTTTTTTCTAGTCTGAACTAAATGTAAATGGGGGTTTGGATTTTGTATTTTTTAATAAATCTCCGTATAAACAATTGGCCCCCACACACACCAGAATCAATTTTACACTATCTAGACTATATCTATTATTATTTTTTTAGTCTGGACTAAATGTAAACGGGGTTTGATTGTCTTTTTTAATAAATCCCCATATAGATAATTGGTTCAAACTATAAAAACTAAAAGCTTATTTTCAGATCTCGGGCCCTACACTACCAAGCCACGCCTCTTGGAGACTTAGATTTTATACAATTTTAGTAGTAAGATGTTATTTTATAATAAGTTTATAAGTAAAATATAATTATTATAACATATTTTATTTTATCATTTTCCACCCGAAATCTCTCAAGTGTTTCAATTTTTATTATTTTATATCCCACATGTTATTTTAATAATCTGATTTATTTTATTTTTGTTATAAGTAATTAATAAAAAATAATGAAAATAAATATTTATTTTTAAACATAATTTATTAATTTGGGAACACTTGAAGTAAAAAATTAATACTAAATAGTAAAACACTGTAATGTAAATATTATATTAGTTCAGGGATAGAATGCAAATTGTTGAAAAATATTTAAAATATAATATTCTTAGGAATATTTTATAGTATAAAATTTGAACCAGTAGATTGGAGATGGGTATATAATTTGATGTGCACCAAAATGCATTGGGGTTGTTCTTATGCATTATATGGTAGTTTTGGTTGTAGAAGTGATGAAAATAGGATAAAATTATAAATGACTCCAATTTTGAGTTTTTTTTTTGTAAATTTAACAAAAATAGAATTTTGAAAATGCTATGGGTATGCTGACGTGTTAAGCAACCTGAATGTCCCCGACCAATACATGTGAATATTATTTAAATTTCAGCGGTTACACTGCTGTCACCAGCTTAATAATGAATGAGAACAAGGCATTGTCAATTATCCAAAGTTGTGAAAGGACCGTCTTTGCATAAAGGAATTAAGCAAGCTTCCTTGTGAAAGGTGTTGATGGTGTTTTCAGATCCTATGTTACTTAAGGAGTACGGCAGGGGTAAAAAGGGTAATTCCTTTCTCGGTCGAAATCATTAATGTCGAGCTGACCACATGATTGTTATAAAGCCAACAGGTGAGACCGAACACTTGATGATAAGTGACCGACCACTTTGGTTCGGATGACCGAGCATTATCAGATCGGTAGCAGCATTCTCAGCTCAAAGGACCATCATGACCGACTTCATGAAGACCGAGCATATGGCGAGACATGCTCCAGAGGATAAGATACCTTATTCTTACGAATAAGATGACAAGTTGTCCTACTTTCGTGGGGTAAACTGATAAGTCAGTGTCCTAGTAGAATAAATGAAGTGAAGGTAGTTTTTGACTAGGAATCCTTATAGGAAAGGGAAATTGTTTCAAGTAGGAAATTCTTGTAGGAGAAGGAATCAGATTTCTACACTATTATAAATAGAAAGGTAGAGTGTACGTAGGAGGCATCAGAATCAATATCAAGATCATTAGGATCGGACTTGTAAACATAAGAAAAGCGGAGCAAGCAAATCTCAGTAATAAAAGTATCACCCGTTCTGTGCCCGTGGACGTAGGTTGGATATGATCCGCCGAACCACGTTAAATCTCTTTGTTGATTGGTGTATTTATCTATCTTTTGCCAAATTTACTTTTGATTCCCCCATAACCAAACAAATTCACTATTGAGGGAGGATTGGCCTGGGGTAATATTCTCATATTGCCCTGAGATCAAAATCAGCCGTCAACAGTTGGCGCCGTCTGTGGGGAATTTCAGACAAAAAGCAGTACACGTGGTAAGACAATGGCAGAAGACGGAAATCGCTGATCATCAGGAAGTCCAACTACGGATTGGGTAGAGAAGATAGAAGAAAACATGAGGAAAGATATGGAGGAAAACCAAGCCCTTCTAAAATCCATGATGGACCGACAAGAAATGATGGAAGGGAGGAACAACGAGAGATTTGAAGCCGGAACCAGTCAGAGAAGAGGTGAGACAACGGAAGGAAAAAAGGTTGTAGATACAAGTGAAGACGATAGACTGATGAGCGGAAAATATATCAATATTTACCGCCCCTGTAACTTAATATTTTGTTTAGTTTCTCGGGTTTGATGAACGTTTTGATGTGTTTTACTTTATTTTGCAGATAAAATAATATCGGATCTCAATGAAATCATTTATGACGAAATATGGGTCAAATAAGGGCAATTATTGGACTTGATATTTTAATTTTGGAGATTGGAAACTTGAAAGGGCGTTTTTGATGAAGTGCAGTTTTGGAAATTCCAATTTTGCGCATCTGTCGTAATTTGGGCATAATTTTTTACTCCGATATCGGATTGAGCTGATTCAAGTTCCAGATTAAATAAGACTCAAAGATCTACAGCTTTGAAAGACAAAATAATTTCGAATTCTGAAGATGTCATGCCCGAAATTGATGAACCATCCAGAAGTGTGTTGTGTGTAATTATTAAAGTCACTTTCAATCATTTTCAAAGCAAACAAATAAATTAATAAATAAATAATAAAAATTATCAAATCATCACCAAACATGATAAAAGATTAGTGGAGCAATTAATAATGGATTTGGTGGAGCAATTAGTGGAGCAATTAATAATTGATTTGGTGGATGATTTGATGGAAGCAAAATTTTGCCTATAAATACCAAGCCATTTCATTTGTAAAATTCATACTTTCTTCTAAGGAATTCCTTAAGAATACTAAGAAGATTGTATCTTGTTTGTTTATTTACAGCTTTCAGTAATTAATTTCCGTTTTCGCACTTTCTTTTCTTTACTTTTCAGTTTTTACTTTCCGCAATTAACTTTTACGCACAATACTTTTCTTTCTTTAATTTTCAGTTTTTACTTTTCAGTAATTTACTTTCAGCAATTACTTTTCAGCAATTTACTTTCAGCAATTTACTTTCAGTAATTTACTTTCAGCATTTAATTTTCAGTATTTAATTTCAGCATTTACTTTCAGCATTTACTTTTCAGTATTTAATTTTCAGTATTTTACTTTATGTCTTTTATTTTATTTAAGTTTTTTTTACTACCCGTAAATATGTGTCGTAACTAAGCCAGTTATCTGGGGTTGTGATGAAATCCAATATCACCGGTTTATAAGGGGTTAGATTATAACTTGGGTAATATAAAGATTTATTTATTGAGTCTTAATCTTAATGTTTTTTCATTAACTGGTCATTAATAAAATTGAACTGTGAAACTTAAAATGAACTAGACATAGGGATTTTAAGTTTAAGACCTTAGACTCAATAGTTCACGATCTTCCTTGAGGATAGATAACCCTTTAATAGATTTCCTTACAGGATAGACATATACCTGTCGGGCGGGGGTAGCCATAATTGGAACTTAAACTTAATGAATCCAGATAATTTGGTTGACAAAGACATATGGTTCAATTGGGTTAAACTGGGTATTTGTGTCTGACCATCGACAGAGGCTTACACATAATTTAGTGTTCCAGGTTAATAAATCAATATATTACCCAACTTTAAGATAACCACTTCATCTTTAAAATGATATTGGAAGAAATCACAACCCTAGATAGTTTTTAATATTGAAATTTCTTAAAACATACTTTCGAACAATTTTATTTACTTGTTTTTAAATTTAGAATCGTCACCATTTCAAATCAATCAAACAACCTGTTAGATACTAGTAATCATTTGACCTCATAAAACTAATAGATTAGATATTAAGTCCTCGTGGGATCGATATTTTTATACTACTTGAACGATACGTGCGCTTGCGTTATACGCGTGTGAAAGCACTGGTCATAGACCCAGAAGGAGGGGCCCCTACGGGGTAAAATCCGTAGTGGTAGAAAAAGATTCGCAAACAGAGGACATGTGGGAAGAAGAAGAGGGAAGACAGCCGCCAGATTGCTCCTATGATAGCCCCTGAAACATCAGAAGGGGAAAAATGAAGTATGGCGAGGCTGAACGAGAGACCTCAAGTCATGGGGAGCGCCACACCCGGGGAAATAGACACAAAGAAGGCCGCATGAGGCAGCATGGTAACTCAATAGCGACATGAGGTCTTGGTTGAGGAAAGAGATGGCCAAGTGGGGAGTAAACCTCAAGACCGATGCAGGAGATGCCCGGGACGGTGAGGAGGAATCTCCCCTCACAGAAGAAATAAGGTCGGCAAAATTCCCGAGATGATTCAACATGCCCACCATGACACCCTACAAGGGCCATACTGACCCAAAATCCCATATTGAAAGCTTTGTCCTATTAATGGAAGTCCAATGAGTGGTAGGGGATTCAGTTTGCAAAGTATTCCCCCTAACCTTATGCGGATCTGCCATTCTTTGGTACAAAAGTCTAGCCTCATGAAGCATCAGCAACTTCGCACAACTCAAAAAATCGTTTGTACGGCACTTCAAAGGGGCCTGCATTCCTAAAAAGACAATTGGAGAGTTAAGACTCATGAAGCAGGGAGATGACGAGCCCCTGAAGGCTTTCATTGAAAGATACCATAATATGGTGCTCGAGGTCGGGGGATATGAGTCCTTCGAGGCCTTGGAAAGTTTAAAATGGGCCTTAAGGGTCGGAAAGCTGTGGACTCACCTAAGAATCCAAGATACGCCGGATTATGCAACCGCCCTGGAAATAGCCCGAAAGTTCATTTTGTTGGAGAACGAAGAGAAAATCTCCCGGAGGGGGACATCTATCAGAGAGAGGACAATAAGGGCAGAGGCCCCCCGCCGGCTAGATAGAGAGTTCAAAAAATCACCCCCGAGACGCAAGGAATTCAAGCCAATACCTCGGAATGACCAGGAAAGAGGAATCCCGAACCAAGTAAACCACGTAGTTAGGGAAGAAGCATACATTCCTCTGAACAAGCAACTAGGACAAATCGTCATGGAGATCCAGGAAAAAGGCCTCTTGATAGAGCCTAACCTCAGTAGATTCCCCCAGATAAGAGAAATAAAACATCCTATTGCGTACACCATAATTTGAGAGGACATCCGACGGACGGGTGCAAAGACTTGCGGGAACAAATGGAAGACCTGACTCGGAATGGATATTTAAATAAATACATTGACCATGAGGTTATGGCGACTAGACAGAGGGCACAGCGCCGACAAGTAAATATCATCGCATGAGGGAAAACACTGGCCGGAGATTCTAACCGGTCAAGAAAAAACTACAGCCGGGCTCAGGGGTCAGAGGTACTAGAAGCAGAACAGTCCTCAGGAATACAAGGTGGTCGGTCGGTACCAATAATATTCACTGACGAGGATGCCCGAGGGGTGAGTTTCCCCCACGACGATGCGTTAATAATCAAGGCAACAATCGGCGGTTCAGAAGTAGACAGAATCCTAGTGGATCCCGGGAGCGCAGTGGATATAATCTCCAAAGAGGCTCTGGAAGGCCTTGGAGTGGAGTATGCAGCTCTAACCGACGATGGCACTCCCCTATACGGCTTCGGGGGTTCAACGGTCGTCCCATTGGGGAGAATACAATTAACAATGATGATCGGAACTCGTCCCCGGACTCGGACGATTATGATAAACTTCACGGTGGTGGACTGCATGAGCAGTTACCAAGTCATTGTCGGTCGACCTTTCATGATGAAGACAAAGGCCGCAATGTCCAGCTATTACTTAAAGTTAAAATTCCCCACCCGAGAAGGGATCGAAATCGTGTGCGGGAGTCAGAGGATGGCCCGGAGCTGTTTTGCCACCCTCTCACGGGAAACCCTCTGCGTTGAAGGAGGTACCCAAAAAAGACAAGTGAATGAAGACAGAGAAGAAGCAAGGGGGAACATAGGTCCTCGGCCAAATAAAGTTGCCCGGTTAGGGACGGTCGAAGAACTAGAAGAGACAAAACTTTTCGGGCCTGGGAAGAGCGTAAAGATAGGGGGAAATTTAGATGAAACCCTGAAACAGGGCCTCCTGAGGTGTCTAAAGGAGTACCCGGACGTCTTCACGTGGGGGCACGACGACATGCCCGGGATTGATCTGAAGTTCATCAATCACCGCTTGGCGTAAACCCGTCACACAAGCCAATCAAGCAAAAACGAATAACCTTTAATCAGGAACGGTGCATGGCAGTAGCTACCGAGGTGGACAAATTATTGAAAGCTAGTTTCATCAGAGAAGTAAAATACCCGGAGTGGGTATCAAACGTGATATTGGTGAAGAAGTCAAACGGAAAATGGAGGATGTGTGTGGATTTCTCCGACCTCAACAAGGCATGCCCGAAAGACAGCTTCCCACTACCAAACATAGACCAGCTAGTATATACAACAGCCTGCCAGGGACTGCTAAGATTTATGGATGCCTTCTCAGGATACAACCAGGTCAAGATGCACCCTACGGACGAGGAGAAAACAACTTTTGTCACCGATCAGGGCTTTACTGTTATAAAGTAATGCCCTTCGAACTGAAGAATGCAGGGGCAACCTTTCAAAGGCTGGTCAACAAAATTTTCAAACGCTCATTGGCATGTCAATGTTAGTAAATGTGATGACATGATAACAATGTCTAAAGAGCCAGAATTTCACATGACCGATCTAAAGAAAACCTTCGAATTACTAAGGAAACACAATTTAAAACTCAACCGGAGAAATGTGCTTTCGGAGTGGCCTCAGGGAAGTTTTTAGGCTACATGGTAATCTCCCGAGGCATAGAAGCAAATCCACAGAAGATCCAAGCCTTACTGGACTTAAAGTCTCCCAGGACGGTAAAAGAAGTGCAAAGTCTAACCGGCAGATTGGCCGCGCTCAACCGATTCATCTCCCGAGCAACAGACAAGTGCCACCCCTTCTTCAAAGTCATCAAGAAAGCCAAAAAGGAAATCGACTGGACGCCGGAATCCGAGGAACCCTTCCTACAGTTAAAAAAATACCTAACACAATCCCCACTTCTAGCAAAACCACTCCCAGGGGAAACCTTATACTTGTACTTAGCTGTCTCAGAACATGTAGTAAGTTCGGTACTAATACAAGAGGTCGACAAGGTCCAAAGGCCAGTATATTATGTTAGCAAAGCTCTGTTAGATGTTGAGACCCGATATCCGGTACATGAACTGGTCGTCCTATCATTGATCACTGCAAGCAGCCCGAAATTACGACCCTACTTCCAAGCCCATCCTATTGGGATTTACACCGATTATCCTCTGAGATAGATTCTGCAGAAACCAGAAGTTTCGGGCAGGTTAATGAAGTGGTCGGTAGAGTTAAGTGAACACGACATTTCTTACCTCCCAATGGTGGCAGTAAAAGGGCAGGCTTTGGCAGATTTTGTCGCGGAATTCACAGAACCCTAGGTCTTGACTGTGGGGGAAGGAAAATGGGAGATATCAGTAGACGGATCTGCCAGCTCACAAGGCAATGGAGCTGGAATCATGTTGAAGAGCGACAAAGGTGAAAAGGTGTTGTTCGCCCTGAGGTTCGCCTTCGAGGCCACAAATAATGAGGCAGAGTATGAGGCAATTTTTGCCGGTCTTAGGCTATGCACGGTGGTGGGAGTCCACGATGTAGTGGTAAGAAGTGACTCTCAGCTGGCTGTTCAGCAGCTGAAAGGAGAATTCCAAGCCAGGGAGCCGAGTATGATAGCTTACTTGGCTGAAGTAAAAAGGTTGGTGGAAAGAATAGGGAACGTACACTTTGAGCAAATCAGTCTAGAAGACAACTGTGAGGCAGACTCATTGGCACGGCTTGCATCTTCGATAAAAGCAGAGAACCCCAGAATAGTCCCTCTAATCTGCCTCCGAGAAAAGAGCGTGGGAGAACTCAAAGTAAAAGTATTGGATAAGGAAGACAAAACCTCATGGATACAGCCAATTAAGAAATATTTGGAAACATGGGAGACACCCGAGGAAAAGAAGCCAGAAACTAAAATTCAAAAGCACCAAGTTCTCCCTGATCGAAGGAGTGCTCTACCGGAGGGGCCACACAGTACCCCTCCTAAGATGTTTAGCGAAAGAAGAGGCTGATTATGTACTCAGGGAAATTCATGCGGGCATCTGTGGGAGTCACGCCGGAGGACAATCGATGGCCTTTAAAGCTTTAAGGCAAGGGTTCTATTGGCCGATTATGCATCAGGACGGCATGAGAGTGGCCCGGAAATGCGAAGGATGCCAAAAGAATGCCAATATTCACCACAAACCAGTAGAACAGTTAACCACCATGTCCAGTCCCTGGTCGTTCGCTCAGTGGGGGCTAGATATCATCGGACCAATGGCAAGGGACGAGGACAGACGAAGTACGCCATTATGGCCATAGACTATTTCACCAAATGGGTGTAAGCCAAACCCCTATCCACCATAACAGAGAAGAAGGCTACGGAGTTTCTGAAGAAAAATATTATCTGCAGGATCGGAATCCCTCGAGCCGTCATCACAGATAACGGAAAGCAGTTCGATAGCAAAGGCTTCCGGAAGCTCTGCGAAGACCTCCAGATCGCCTTACAATTCGCCTCACCAGCCCATCCCAAGTCAAATGGGCAGGTTGAGGCCACAAAAAAAACCATTAAGGCAAATCTTAAGGCTCGGCTCGGATCCTTCAAGGGCTTATGGGTCGAGGAATTATCGGAAGTGTTGTGGGCACACCGGACAACCTATAAAAACTCCACAAGGGAAACTCTGTTTGCCTTATCATACGGATGCGAAGCAGTCATCCCAGCAGAGATCGGAATGACTACCCACAGGGTCCGTCATTTTGAGGACAAACGAAATGAAGAACTTATCAGAAGTCACCTCGATCTAATCGAAGAAAAGAGGGAGAAGTCGGCTATGAAAACAACAATCTATCAACAAAGAATGGCCCGCTTCTACAACAAAAGAGTTCGGACCCGTGTCTTTCTTCCAGGCGACTTGGTATTAAGAAAGGTCACCCTGAACACCCGAAGGCCGGAGGAAGGCTCATTAGGCGCCAAATGGGAAGGGCCCTACAAAATTGTAGAGGTGGTAAGGTCAGGGGTCTACATTTTAGAACAGATGGACGGCACCCGATTAAGGAAACCTTGGAATGCCGAGATGCTAAGAAAGTATTTCCAATAGATTCCTTTTCTTCTTTTTTTTACAGCAACCCAACAAGGGTTAAGAGCACAGTGTAAAACCCCTCTCGAAATACCCCACAGAGAGTTGTAGAGAGGGTAGTAAGTCCCCGAATATGAATAAAACTTTCTCTTTCCAAAAAAAGAAAAACCCACTCTTTTAATTAAAATTGAAAGCCATATTCAAAATTCCAGGGACATACTCGATACGGAGGGATGATCAGAGGTCGAGGCATCAAACCTATGATATACAGATCACAAGTGCTACCATAAAAATCCCGGGCATAGACAACCCGACCTAACTCGCTCCACTTTCAAAAATCAGACCACATCAAGGGATAAGAAGTATAAAGGAGCACGAGAACCCTTCAAAGTAGCCAGAGCACAACTACCCCACAACTTATATTTACGGGGGACATTCCAAGATAGTAATCACGGGGAGGGAGTGCCCCCTAGGATAACCTGCCTGACCAGTTTGGGAAATACAACGTAAGGAATGTGTTACCATATGTTTTGCCTACCCAATGGATCCGTGAGAAGCATAGCACGGGGAGGGATGATACCCCCTGTGGCGATTGCTTGCTCCAGTGTTACCGAACATAAGGAGGAAAATGCCCTTAATGTCTCAGACACTCTTTGATCCTTATTTCCTTGATCATTCGGATCTGTGGGAAGCATAACACGGGGAGGGATGATACCCCCGTGGCGATTGCTTGCTCTAGTGTTACCGAACATAAGGAGGAAAATGCCCTTAATGTCTCAGACACTCTTTGATCCTTAATTCCTTGATCATTCGGATCCGTGGGAAGCATAGCACGAGGAAGGATGATACCCCCGTGGCGATTGCTTGCTCCAGTGTTACCGAACATAAGGAGGAATATGCCCTTAATGTCTCGGACACTCTTTGATTCCTATTTCTTTGATCATTTAGATCCAAGAGAAGTATAGCACGGGAATGGATTGTGCCCTCGTAGCGTATGCTTGCTCCAGCATTTTAAGGAGAAGCCCTCGAACAGTACACAGGCTTCATGGAGACCTGAAGTATAGAGGATGTGCCCTTACCATTTTAAACGCTCTTTGATCCAAATCCTAGTTCGCCGGGACTCTGAATTGAAAGGTTCAGAATTGCATTTTGGAGACCTCAAACAGGAAGATGTTCTGAGGCATCCTTGCTGTTGTTTTTGGATAAGTGTTAAATCACCCCCGCGTTTTGATTTCATTTTCCAAGGTTTTGTTTTCGTTTTCATCAGGTTTGACAAAGGGTCTCCCATGCCAAAATTGATAGGCTTCAAAAAAGGATCCATTTCCCTTCTGAATAAAACCCAAAGGATTAACCGGCTCGGGGCTGGATTCGTTCCGTCGAGGGCACTTGGTTAATCGGCTCGGGGCTGTATTCGTTCCGCCGAGACCACTTGGTTAATCGGCTCAGGGCTGGATTCCTTCCGCCGAGGCCACTTGGTTAATCGGCTTGGGGCTGGATTCGTTCCGCCGAGGCCACTTGGTTTCTCTCAGCTCGGGGCTGGATTTCGTTCCGCCGAGGCCACTTGGTTTCTCTCAGCTCGGGGTCGGGTTATGTCCCATCGAGTCCGTCTTTTTGGTCTAGGGACGCAACATTCCCCCAGAGCCAAGTGTTTCTCTCAGCTCGGGGTCAGGTTACGTCCCACCGAGTCCATCTTTTTGGTCTGGGGACGTAACATCCCCCCAGAGCCAAGTGTTTCTCTTAGCTCGGGGTCGATTTACATCCCACCGAGTCTATCTTCTCAAACTGGGGACGTAACATTCCCCCAGTGAGCCAAGTGTTTCTCCTAGCTCAGAGTCGGTCCTCAAGTGGACGTTTTTTGGAGAGCAACCGGAGCAAGTCATGAAGGATCAAAAAAGAAAAATGGAATGGAAGTATACAAGATATTCACATAAATAAGGTAGTGAAAAAGAGTTATTACAAAAATAATAATAATAATAAAGTGTGTTCGGGATTACACGGGCCCCATTCGGGTTACCCCTACAGTTCAGCCAGCGCAGGGACAATTGTTTCTTCCTCAACAGGTACGGGTGGCAACTGGCTGGGCTCGGCCTTAGGAGAGGGGACAATGGATTCCACAGGGATGGCTTGGGAGGCCTCAAAAATTACGGCTTCAGGAGCAGAGGCAGAAGCCTCAGACCGAATCTCTTCAAGAACAGGGGCCTCAGGTCGGTCCTCTTCAGGAGCCGGGGCGATCGAGATAGGATCGGGATCCATCACCTCTTCGGGAGAAAGGGGTAACCATCTTTGAAACTTCTCCTGTAAAATTTCCCCTTTACAGAAGCGGATGGCCGCGTGGATAGGCCCCATATCCAGGTTGGGAAGTACCATCGGGATGATCTCGGTGCATTCCCTGACTTCCTCAAGGCGGATTGCGTCTCTCTCAGCCTCCAGCTCAGCTTCCTTCTTATTAAGCTCGTCCCGGGCCCGTACCAGTTCTTCATCTTTTTCCCTCAGCATGGACTCAACGCTGCGCACTTCCACCTGCAGGATCATGTTGTCGGCCTGGGCAGCCTCCAAGTCCTTCTTGGCAGCATCAGAATTTTTCCTCTCCAGAGAGGCGGCGGCCCTGAGAGCTTTATTTCTGGTATGAGCCTCAACAACAGCCAGCTCCAGATTCTTTATGTTTTCTTCTTTACGGGCCAGCTCGGCCTCCACTTCAATAAGCCGGTTCTGGAGCCTCTGGGCTTGGCCACCCTCGGATAAAAGTCTCAGGAGAAGATCCTTATTCTTGGCCGCAAGATAGGTCGCCTGCCAAGAAGAAACAGAAAATCAGAAATCAAACTAAGTTATGAACTCACGACAAAAATAAGGGAAGAATAACTACCTTTGCCATCTGGGAACACAACAAGGTAACCACATCCTCGGGAGAGAGATCTTCGTATCTCATAATTTTGGCCGGAGGGATCGCCTCGACCAGTTCATTGATTGCCAGCACCAAATAAGAAGTGGCCTCCCGAATGTCCTGACCGAGGTCTTCTACGCCAAGAATCACGGCGCCTTTCTGTTTTTTGGAGGAACCCTCCGGCACTCTCTTCTCTTTCCGAACGGGCTGCCTCTTGCTCAGGACCCGTTCCTCCTCCGCCTCCCGGACCAGCTCGGCTTCCTCCACCTCGAATGGACGCTTCCTTTTTTCTGGTAGGTTTTGATGGGCTGGCGGGTCGGGCAGAGACTGTTGGCGATACCTTGGAAGGTGGAGATAAACTTTGGGTAGCTAACGGGGCCGCCTCTTCAGTCACTCCTCTGGCCTCAGCAGTCGCTGGCCGTTTCCGAGAAGACCCGGCCCCAACCTGGCCAGTTTTCTTTGTTGCGCCAGCCAGTTGATCAAGGTATTTTGGCCTTCTTGACATACCTACGCAAAAAAAAAAAAACTAAGGCAAAAAGAGTGGTCAATCCAGAAACTGAGCAAATTCGAATCCTCATCATGCTAAACACACAAGGGGATTGGTTAGAGGGTTAGTGAAGCCTACCTATCCGCCCCGAGACCTTCGGAGGAGCAGTCCGAATCAGGCCCGACTCAACAAAGGCCCCGTCGTTAACTGATAAGTGCACGAAAGTGTACTTAGAACACTGCTAACTCAGCTTTATTATCATCTGTTTTAATCTTAATAGTGTCATTTTGTGCTTTGTTAATAGGAAGCGATGGATCAAGGAGAATGGAGCAATTTGACATGTTTCAGAGCCTAACAGACATA
Organism: Zanthoxylum bungeanum; assembly: GCA_019454045.1. Taxonomy (NCBI): domain Eukaryota; kingdom Viridiplantae; phylum Streptophyta; class Magnoliopsida; order Sapindales; family Rutaceae; genus Zanthoxylum; species Zanthoxylum bungeanum. The sequence goes on from SKCR01018984.1 coordinate 30,185, forward strand.
TCGGACGCACAGGAGCATCAGCCGCGCACTGAATTTAAAAAGGCTATAACTTTTGATTTAGAAAGAGTTACGAGACCCATAATATATCGATTTGCATCTACTCGAAAAGATCTAGTCAATTGTAGCATCCTTCATAGCTTATGGCGCGTGGAAACACGCGGCGCACGTCACGACGCGAAACTGCGATTTCAGGATTGTGTGCTGTGTGTTTTGAATGCAATTTAGGGTTTCAGGACTTTTCTATATAAATCCAACTTCGTCCTAAACCCTGGAGGAGGAGAAAATCAGAGAAACAGAGGAGAAACACACAAAAAGAGCCAAAAACACAATTCATAGAGAGGAAGAACGAAGAACTTCAAGGAAATCATGACGTCTCTCCGATCTATTCAGGCTGCATCTCTTTCTTCCATGGAGAACTAATCTCCTAGGCAAAGCTAATGATGAACTCTTATAATTTAATTTCTATATTTATATTGTTGATTTCTTATGAACCTTTTAACGTTTAATATAATTGATGGTTGTTATTTTCTATTATCTTTCGATTCTTGAATCCAGAAATTATGTTTTGTCAAACTCCCATATAGATCCAGTCATGCTTCTTCTATGTGTGATTTGCGAACTTAGTTGTGACTCGTAAAAGTTTTTTATGTGTTGGTCTTCTGCTGCAGTATTGCCTGAGGGTATATTGTCGACGTTAGATAGCTCGTAATGATACTTTTCTATGCTGTTAACATAGAGAAAATAATCATTAATTACCCTAGAATTTAATATGAGTAGAATTGAATACCTTCCATTGTTGGTTTGGGATGTGAAACCTTCAATTGTGTAATGAAAAGAATCAATAATTGAATATAGGAGGTTGATACAAGAGGAATTCCTGATGCTTTGCTGTTTATCTCTGCTGATAAAATCTTGCAACTTTTCTTAATCTTTAGTTTAAATTGCAAATTTAATCTTTTCTTTAATAGAGTTATTGCTAAACGTTTTTGCTTGAGTAAATTAGTTCCTGTAACCATCTCTCTGAGGAATCGACACCCCAGCTATACTGCGATAACCGCAAGTTATTTTGGGCGTAATCAAAATTTGGCGCCGTTGCCGGGGAGACGGTTTACAATCAAAAGGAGCAGGTTTTTTTAGTCAACAACAAAGCGGTAATTCGTTCCATATTTTTTTTTTAATTTTTTTATTTTATTTTACTTATTTTATTTTATTTTATTTTAATTTTAGTTTTAGTAGACTTTATTTTAGTCTCATTTATTCTATTTATTTTATTTTCTTTTTAGAGTTGTGTTGGAGAGCATGCCTAGATTTAGGGATCAATTGGGTAGATTGCTAGAAAGGGAGACAGAGATTCAGATTCAGACCGATAATATATTTGAGAACTTTTTACTACACCATCTAGATCTAGCAGACATACATGAGTGAATACGAGAGACCACCTAGGAGGACTCTTGAGGAGTACCTCCACCAACTCGCACAGCTACACCTTCGTGCATAATGTTTTCCTCCTAATGCACCACACATAGACTTTAGGCCTGGAAATGATACAATATCTTCCAACTTTTCACGGTTTAGAGAGAGAGAATCCTTACGTGCATATTAGGAGTTTGAAGAGGTAGTAGCGACCTTCCATGACCGTTTTGGGACTACCGACACAATTAGACTTAAGTTCTTTCCCTTTGCCCTTAAGGATAGAGCTAAGAGCTGGTTGTTATCTTTTGAGGCCTAGGTCAATAGGATCGTGGGGCGAGATGACACAGGTATTTTCGATAAATATTTCCCACACCATAAGACAGATGCCCTGAAAAGAAAAATCTCCACCTTCTCCCAGAGAGACAGCGAGACCCTTTATCAAACGTGGGAGCGGTATAAGGAGTTGTTAGAGAGTTGTCCCCACCATGGATATGAGAGTTGGCGTTTAGTAAGCTATTTTATGATGGACTGACCCCTAGGGAGCGCCAATTCGTTGAGACAATGTGCAATGGTGAGTTTACCCAAAAGGACCCTGATGAGGCACTCGAGTATTTAAATGACCTAGCTAAGAAATCTCATATTTGGACTGGACCCAATGCGTAGATAACACTGGTAGGACACACTTTCTTCTAGCAGAAGCCTACAAAACTTTAGGGAAGAGGATAGCCTTAAGACACAAGTTGAGCTGTTAACTAGACAGATAGGAGCCTTAATAGCCAAAGACAGCAAGACAATGCATTCAGTAGCCCAGCTAGAATCCCAAGAGTGTCCCGTGTACAGTGAGATGAGGGGTACAAATGAGGAAAACTACTATACTTTAGGGATGTACCAGAAGCCTTATACACCATATCCAGATACCTATAATCCTAGTTGGCAGAACCATCCCAATGTTAGTTGGAGGCAGGAGTCTTATCAGCCTACCCAGACACCACAACCTAGGAGTTACAATACCCCACAGTATCACACACCTGCCATTTCTATGAATTCTTTAGAGGATACTATGCAAGCATTCATGGAAGCCCAGATAAAACCAATCAAAGGATTGAGTCATTGATAGCTCAGGTAGCTGAAGACCAAAAAAATTAGGAGTCAACTCTCTAAATTGACTAATGACCTGAGTGTACAAGAACAAGGAAAATTCTCATCTCAGGCTCAACCAAATCCACAAGGGCAACCCATAGCACAGACTGATCATGAAGTATCCAGTGTAAGAGATGTTGATGTCATAATCACTAGGAGCGGTAAAGATGTAGGAATGCAGAATACCTCCAACATTATAGATGACCCCAGGATATAGTGCATATACCCCTCAGAAAACAAGTGCCATCGTTTCAAATTAGAGTACCTTTCCCACAAGCACTTAGGCCCACAATGAGAGTTCCAGTTCCAAATGTTGAAAAACAATCACAGGGTGAGGGTGAGTGTCATTACTCATACATGCTAGAAGTAGTTCTACCGGAAATAGTGTCTACTACACCTGAATCAAATCCTTCTGAACTGAAACTGGTCCTTAAGAAACGAAAAAGGAGGAAAATGAGAGTTAATGCTCAATTAAAGATGATACATGTGAGATTAAAAAGAACATTGAGCCAATTTTTCCTTATGAGCAGCCCAAAATTTCGACAATCCTCATACCTTGGAGGATCAGTGGATAAACTGCCACAGCTAGACAAGCATTCTCTCACATGCCTTCATCAGTACGCTCGATGGAAGCCACCATGACAGCTTAAGTGGTTTTGTCCAGCTGAAGAAGTTAAACTTAGCGCTAGCGGGGAGGCAACCCTTGCTTCTGCATTTTATTTTATTTACTTTAGTTTTACTTTATTGTGTGCTAATTGCATGTTTTTTTTATTGTTTGCATGAGTGTTTATGCAGGAGTTAGCACAACCTACACAGCCACACAACTAAGTCTCACCAGCAGGAACCTGATCAACTCCGCGTCTGGTAGTGTTGTTCCTTAATCATTTTCTTTATATTTATCTTACATTGAGGACAATGCAAGTTTTAAGTGTGGGGGTGTATGCATAATACGCACGATAATACTGTCATAAATACATTTTATTATTATCTATATAAAAAAAATTGTTTTGTTTTATTTTTAGTCCTTGATAGTTAAACATAAGCCCTATGATGATATTGTTTGTGTTAGGATGAAATCTTAGAAACGATAAGTCCTTTAATGCACTTTTATATGATGATTTGAGTAGTTTATCTATGTTAGACTCGTAAGCACTTAATTATGGGTTTTTAGCAGTGGAAGCCTGAGTAGTTAGCAAGATGACTAGTTGAAGAAATTGCATGTCGATGAATGACCGTTTGCTTAGATGTCTATCTGATTTGCTTGTGTTATGACGTATGGTATGATTGAAAATAAAAAGAAAAGTCTCTAGAAGAAAAATAAACCACCTATAACCGATAAGCGTGAAGCTACCCATGGGCGAGTATTAGGACCACCATGAGGAGAAATGCTACCTTAAAGGGTAGGTGTGTTGAAAAAATGGCAATGAGAAGAAAAGAAAAAAGAGAAAAGAAAGAAAAGAAGAAAGAAAAAAGAGAAATCATACCATATTGAGCACGGAGAAGCAACTACAGAGCTTAATTGAGATATCTAGGTTGGTTTGACCCATCGATCCCAATTTTTAAACGAAATCATTAAGTTGGCTTACCTAGGAATCAAGCTGTGAATAAACATTTACACACACACACTATGAGTCTGGCTTAGATAATTTATTCAAAGACTTGGATTTGAGTTGCATTGAGTAATTTGAAGGTTCTCTCGTTTTATTACTAAGCATTATTTGAGGACAAAAATTATGTTAAACTATTGGGACTATTTTATTTTTATTTTTGCATGATTGTGTATTTAAATGACGTTTGTGGGTGTCGCCGCCGTAAGCCCTCACGAGACTATAACTCGTCCACTAGGGACACCTAGGGGTTTAAAGGCTTGTTGCATACGCTAAATGCAATCGTGATCCCTACGAAAGTGGCTTATATAGTTTTATTTATTTAGTTTTTATTTTATTTTACGCTTGAATTGCTAGAGACTAGCAATAAGTTAGTTGGGGGTTGTGATAAGTGCACGAAAGTGTACTTAGAACACTGCTAACTCAGCTTTATTATCATCTGTTTTAATCTTAATTAGTGTCATTTTGTGCTTTGTTAATAGGAAGCGATGGATCAAGGAGAATGGAGCAATTGGACATGTTTCAGAGCCTAACAGACATATCGGACGCACGCAGGAGCATCAGCCGCGCACTGAATTTAAAAAGGCTATAACTTTTGATTTAGAAAGAGTTACGAGACCCATAATATATCGATTTGCATCTACTCGAAAAGATCTAGTCAATTGTAGCATCCTTCATAGCTTATGGCGCGTGGAAAACACGCGGCGCACGTCACGACGCGAAACTGCGATTTCAGGATTGTGTGCTGTGTGTTTTGAATGCAATTTAGGGTTTCGGGACTTTTCTATATAAATCCAACTTCGTCCTAAACCCTGGAGGAGGAGAAAATCAGAGAGAAACAGAGGAGAAACACACAAAAAGAGCCAAAAACACAATTCATAGAGAGGAAGAACGAAGAACTTCAAGGAAATCATGACGTCTCTCCGATCTATTCAGGCTGCATCTCTTTCTTCCATGGAGAACTAATCTCCTAGGCAAAGCTAAGGATGAACTCTTGTAATTTAATTTCTATATTTATATTGTTGATTTCTTATGAACCTTTTAACGTTTAATATAATTGATGGTTGTTATTTTCTATTATCTTTCGATTCTTGAATCCAGAAATTATGTTTTGTCAAACTCCCATATAGATCCAGTCATGCTTCTTCTATGTGTGATTTGCGAACTTAGTTGTGACTCGTAAAAGTTGTTTTATGTGTTGGTCTTCTGCTGCAGTATTGCCTGAGGGTATATTGTCGACGTTAGATAGCTCGTAATGATAACTTTTCTATGCTGTTAACATAGAGAAAATAATCATTAATTACCCTAGAATTTAATATGAGTAGAATTGAATACCTTCCAATTGTTGGTTTGGGATGTGAAACCTTCAATTGTGTAATGCAAAGAATCAATAATTGAATATAGGAGGTTGATACAAGAGGAATTCCTGATGCTTTGCTGTTTATCTCTGCTGATAAAATCCTGCAACTTTTCTTAATCTTTAGTTTAAATTGCAAATTTAATCTTTTCTTTAATAGAGTTATTGCTAAACGTTTTTGCTTGAGTAAATTAGTTCATGTAACCATCTCTCTGAGGAATCGACACCCCAGCTATACTGCGATGACCGCAAGTTATTTTTGGGCGTAATCATTAACCAAATGCTTCCAATGGTCGGCATATCGCCGAGCCCAGCGCACCCGCGTTTGGACATGGTGAGAGACCTTGGGAGCATCCCTCCAACAAGCTGGGAAGAAGTCAAAGAAGTTAGAAACCTATCGAAAAGTCAAGAGCAGGAATACTAAGGGTTAGATTCCTAACCTCCCGCTCTAAAGATATCCGAGACAGAAACCTCCTCTTCATAAGATCTCAGGACCCGTCCCCAATCTCCTGTGGCCCAGAACCATAAATCCTTGAAGTTTTTATTGGAGTCGGGGATTTTGCCGACAATATTTAACGAGATAGCATAAGCAGAGAGGTAGTACCAACCATGGTGCGTTCTTGGGTTGGCCTTCAGTCGATACAACCTCTTCACTTCTTCAAGGCAGGGTTCGCCGAGCCCCGCCCGACTCCAAATCACATATAGCCCGGCCAGAATCCTCCAACTATTCAGGCTCAATTGGCAAGGGGCAATCTCCATCTCGGCCAGCATGTAGGCGAAGTAACGCTGAATTGGCAGTCGGATACCACACTCAAAGAAAGCCGGGAGAAGGGCCACTGAACCCTCATCAGGTTGACTAGCACGATCCATTGGCCTGGGGACTTCAAGGGCGATATCTATCAGAATGCCATATCTTTGCCGGAGCAGTGCGAGGTCGTCTTCAGTTATCTTGGAAGGACGGTCCATGTCCAGAGCCGAGGAGTTAAAATCACCGGGCTCTGGGTCCTTCCGAGGGATCCTCTGATGGTAAGTATCATGCTCAATTTCGGAAGGGGTGGGGGTGGTATCAAGCTCCTCTATACTTGGTGCCCCCGAGCTCGATGAGAGCTCTTCAACAGGGGGAGTCAGAGGTTTAGCGGGGTTTGCAGTGGAAGACCTGGTGTCAGACATCCCTGACATCCGAGAAATAAAAGAAAAAGGGAGGAGGTCAGTCTATAACTAAGTTCTGAAGTTAAGCTTATGGGTTCTAAATGCCCTAACAACGTCAATCAAACCATAAATCTCTCTCTAGCAACGCAAAGTCAAAACACAAAAAAAAAAGGAAAAATGGAGCAGGATTCGCAACACATAAAAAGCAAAGCATAGAGGTCGTTCAGAAGACTTACTTGTTTCTTTCAGAGGGATTGAAGACTGCTCAGTACGACTTGGTTGTTCTTCGAGTTCATTGGTCACAGTTGGGAAGGAGGAGTTCTCACGATTAGGGAAGTCGAAGTGTTCGTAAAAGAAAGCAACAATGATTTCTCCGTTTTGATATAATCTGTTCGGTGCGTTTGTGGTCGTAGGATTGAACGAAAGCGTCAGATATACGCCACGTGTCGTCTTTTAAAATGATCTTCCAAAATTAAATGGACGGATGAGATTGGATGTCCTTTGCGTTAACAATAGCGGTCAGATTGCTCGCTTTTTGGCGGGAGAACGACGGATGGTTGACAAGTGGCAGGCTCCCATTGAACCCTGGAAGTGATCTGATGGGCATTTAAGAGGATGTGACGGTTGCGCGTCTCGAGGGGCAAAATTACAGAAGGGAAATAAGGGGATTTCACCTCGGTAGGAAGAAAGTCAGGCCGAACACCTGAGTCAGACCGATCAGGATGTAAGTGTGGGCCAACGAAATTTCTCCTTCAGAAGATCGGCTATCAGTTCATCAACCGTACCACTCTTATATAGTTCCCAGCACCAACTTCTATGACTCGTTGGAACCGAGAACAAGTAGACAGATGTTGATGGTGTTTTCAGGTCCTATGTTATTTAAGGAGTACGATATGGGTAAAAAGGGTAATTCCCTTCTCGGTCGAAATCATTAATGCCGAGCCGACCACATGAGTGTTATAAAGCCAACAAGTAGAGACCGAACACTTGATGATAAGTGACCGACCACTTTGGTTCGGATGACCGAGCATTATCAGATCGGTAGCAGCATTCTCAGCTCAAAGGACCATCATGACCGACCTCATGAAGACCGAGCATATGGCGAGACATGCTCCAGAGGATAAGATACATTATTCTTACGAATAAGATGACAAGTTGTCCTACTTTCGTGGGGTAAACTGATAAGTCAGTGTCCTAGTAGAATAAATGAAGTGAATGTAGTTTTTGACTAGGAATCCTTATGGGAAAGGGAAATTGTTTCAACTAGGAATTCTTGTAGGAGAATGAATCTGATTTCTACACTATTATAAATAGAAGGGTAGAGTGTGCGTAGGAGGCATCAGAATCAATATCAAGATCATTAGGATCAGACTTGTAAACACAAGAAAAGCGGAGCAAGCATATTTCCGTAATAAAAGTATCACCCGTTCTGTGCCCGTGGACGTAGGTTGGATCTGATCCGTCGAACCACGTTAAATCTCTTTGTTGATTGATGTATTTATCTATCTTTTGCTAAATTTACTTTTGGTTCCCCATAACCAACAAATCACTATTGAGGGAGGAGCTGGCTCTGGGGTAATACTTGTACATGCTCTTCACTATTTATATTTCAAAAACACATGCTTTGTGAGCTAGCCATTTTTGGATTATTAGATCTTGTAAGACTTGAATTCAATATCAAGTTTAATCGAGTTCTTTTTTTTTTTTTTTAAATTTAATTATAATTATTAAATAATAAGTATAGATAATAATTTAAATGTAACAGAATTTTAATCATGTATTACCATTAAAAAACAAAAATAAAACTTAACAACACAATTCAAAATTCAAAATGGTCTTGCTATGTTGCAACTGCACGACGAATGTAGCCGTATGAATAAGAGGACTAATGATATTGGTCCCCAACTTTTGCATCTCGTAATGTGTCATTAACTAAAAGTTACCATGTAAATTTAACACATCTCGCTCGGAAAGTAAAATTTTATGATACAAACTTAAGAAGCAGATGCTTCTAGTCATTACGATATATGACCGGGAGGGCTATATCAAGAACATTACTTCGGAGGACAACATAACCACATCAGCAAGCTCTACACCCAAAATAAAATAAAATAAAATAAAATATAAAACCATAACCACAGCAGAAGTGAACAAATAAAATATCAGCAGTCGATCATGATGTTAGTCTTTAAGCATTTTTAAAAACAAAGCAGCTAAAGGATTCGGAATATGTACATGCAATTACTATCATATTAGCAAACAAAGCAACAAAAAGATTCGGAATATGAACATGCAATTACTAGCATATTAACAAAGCAACAAAAGTATTCGGAATATGAACACTCAATTACCATCATATTAGCAAACAAAGCAACAAAAGAATTCGGTATATGACCATATAAAGTGTCTTGACCTTGTCTGAAACAGGCTGATAAAGCCATTGAATATTCAAAAGTATCACCCACCAATTCATTTACAGTGCAGAAATATGTCAGCAATGTACACTGATATATGCACCTCTGTTAGACAACATATATACAGCTATCCACAAAGGTTAGCCGCCCCAAATGCACCATAACTCCATCTTAATTAAACACTACTCATGGTTCCTGAGATGCATGACAGGACCTGTACAACAGGTTACATAGACTTCTTTGTTTACAACTAAACCTAATTAAATTGCAAGGCTCATCCAAGAAAAGTTGTGAGTGAATTCTACACATCAGCACTGTAGAAATGAAGCAATTTTAGAGGCGACACCTTTTCCTGCAGCCATACGATTGAAAGAAGAAATCAATTTCAACAAACTAATGACAGAAGGATGTTTTGGATTAAAAGAAAAGGAACATGAACTAATAGTTCTAAGCAGAAGTTCTAAAACCTGAAATTTGTCTTCAGATTGGGAAGGGAAATGAAAAACCCCGTTGAGCAGTTCTTCAATGCTTCAGGACTTTTCATCCAAGCTCTACGTGAATCACTCACTTTAATCTTGTATTTGAACATCTGAAGTAATAGATAAACTGACGTAATCCAAGATGAAAATGACCATGATTTTGAAGAACAAAAGACATACATAACTCTAATTTGTCTTTATGAAATATATTCCAGCAAACTTGTGGGAAAATGAAAACCTTCTCTAAAAAGGTCCAGCAAACCCAACAGCAGCACAATGAAAACAATTTATAGCTTCCCTCAGTTCAAACTGTCAAAAATGATAATATTTGTATTGAATTATTGCTTGAAGATAGTTTCTATACAAAAATATATACAAACTTTGATTATATTCAGATCCTGGTTTGAGACAATGCCAATTAACTGATTAAATTTATCATTCAAGTATAACAAAGGCAAGGAAAACCAATAAAATAACAAAAAGCAAGGAAAGCATTCAAACCTGAGAGAGGGAGATAGTTGGTTTCTCAAGCTCATCTCCTTCAATGTCCACACCAGTACCTTGGCACTCTGGGCAGAAAATTGAAGACACGTGATTTGTAAATAAATGTTCTCCATCCTTTTTGGCCTTGACCCGCTTGGTTCCATTCTTCCTACTAGATCTCCGTTTCACTTTTGGGGTCACTGACTGGTTTGTCATCATTTCAAACTCACACAGAAGTATCCAATGTATAATGCAGGAAATATGAAATACATGAAATACCTACAAGAAAAAAACCCGATGTAAAAAAATCTTTTAAGTGTGAAACTAGTAGCTTTGAATCAAATCAGTAAAGGCGAATTCTAACACTCAGACAGAGTACAAACATAGTGAATATGAACAGAGCATTCCAAACACATAAACCATGAAACAACATACAAGGAGAGAAGAACTAAAATGCTCATAAATCCTTACCCCATTCAAATTTCTACTACTGCAAGCAAGTTTTCCAGTCTTCATGTTCATGAGTGCAGCTACATCTTTATCAGGAAGTATCTTCTGCTGACAGATATCACACATTCTTTCAGCAGCTATACGCTGTTGTCGTCTCAACTCTCGCCTTATAGCCTTGCTCGATATAAATCTTGTGTGCAGAATCTGATCATCATATCGGTCCAACAACAATCTTGAAGTTGATGTTGAGCTATTGGATGCTGAAGAATCTTCCCCACATGAATCATACTGCTGCTTACTCAATGACTCACTGACATCCTCTGGGTCTGAAAAAGACTTCTTTCTTTTTCGACCACCAGTACCTCCCCATTCTCTGATTCTTCAGCAGGACTCGAGGAGAGCAATAACTTCACATCATCGAACAGCCCCTTCCTGCCCAAATCATAATATAAACAAAAGTAATAATTGCAAAATCATGATCTGGAATCTTGACCATATCCTCATCCTCAGGGTCCTTCCCCCCCAACCATTCACACCAGATTTTAGAAATCTCGTTGGAACCTCCATCCTTCTCAAGCATCCTTGCAGCAATTAGACCAAGACCTGTAAACCTCACTTTCAAGTCAACAATTTCATCCTTAAGAAACACGCCTTGAATCACCTTATCACATTTCTCCGCATAACCATCCTTAACACGAGTTCCGTTTTCACTATACAAATGAACTTCATCAAACCCATGATGCCCATTACCATTGATTCTTATATTTTCTCCAAATTTAACAATAGCCAGATTTTTGTCATTGTTGTGATACTCCAACAACCTACTGCATTTATCATTCGACATCACTGTTTGTTTCTCTTTCTCATTGGAATTGTCAAAGAAAAGAACACCATCGTTAAAAGGCCATGGGTTTGGTCCCAAGAGAGTAGCCTTAGCAGCAGATAACCTCTCAGTGTGAAGATTACCCTTCAAATGATCAAACAACACTGAATCACTATAGCAAGGTGCAAGGCACAAAGTGCAAAAGAATATGAACCGCTTGCCGTCTTCACGAAGCTCCACATACGTGTGCCCTTGTGCTCTCACATTGTTAAGAGTAGTTCTAGCCAACTGCTCCCTTAAGCTACAAGAAATCGGCGTTGGAAACCCTAATTCCCTCCTTCCAGCCATCCAAATTTTCCCACCAAAATGCTAATCTCAAATTCAAAGCCTCCCCTTCGACCCTCTCCAAGACAACCCACAAGTCAAATTACAATTTTGGCTAATTATTTCTTGAACTAAAAATAGAGAAATATAAAACCCTAACTCAATTTCCACAACAAAAGTGAAGCCCTAAAATTTGAAACTGAAGATCCACTTAAACTACACAGTAAGAGCATTATCAAGGACCAAACGAAACCCTAACGAACCCAGATTCAACAAGAACTTCTCAGAAACAAAAAGAAAAAAGGTTTTCAAATCCTTCTAAATTCAATCTAACCACTTAGCACCAATTTCGATAATTCGTATTGAAATTCTTCGAGATTCCAGATCCGAAAACAGAAAAACGAAATAAAGAAATAGCAGTAAATTTATCAACGAGAGGCTTAAAAAGCCCCAACTTTACATATTCGTCGCGTACTCGGTATAGGAGACTTAACAAAATTCTGAGGCTGTACAGCACCAGAGAGCGCGTCGCGAGCCATGGAGAGAAGAAGAGCGTGATGCGAGGACGAATCTTCCATCTTCATCTCCATTTGGTACTGGAAATCGGAATCTCGAAGCTGTTTGGATAGAGAGAGAAGGAAGAAAAGTGGAGGAAAATTATAGGGAAAAGAAAATGAAGGATAAAAAAGAAAATCTGCCACGTAAAATGAATGATTTGCAAGGGATTTTATTATATATATCACAAGAACCGCGTGTCGAGAGGAGTATGATAATCTAATCTTATCTTCAATGACACACCGTTGATTTGTAGTTGGTAGGAAGTTAGATGTACAGCAATCCAGAGGTGGTGTGTTGTGATGAACGGTGCACAATATATTGGGGTAGGATTAAGAGTAGGGGATTGAGGGTAGATTCGAAGTAAGGATAAGGGGAATGCGTTGCGATAAAGGCTGTCCGTCAGATGTGTTGTCATTTATCGGGGGGATGTTATTACCCAAGGATATCAAATATTTTTTGATTTAAATATGTAATTTTTAGTGTTATATGTAATTTTGAATATTAAATATGTAACTTCTATTAATAAATATGTAATTAATTTTATGTTTTAAAAAATTTAATGTTTATTGATACAATTTACATGTTTAATTTCTAAATTATAAGTTTCATGCTCAAAATTGTATGTTTATACTCAATCATATTTGATACCCTTAATTACCTGGACAAGCACATTTTTTATACTAGAGACGAGTTAGGAAATTAGCACATATCTATTCAATTTTAATTCACCTGACATTTAATAGAGTTAAAGAATCGTTAAATTTTTGCTTACCGCAGGAGTAAGTGGGGGCAATGGGTCCAATTGAGTTCACGCTTTGATAAATTCGGTTCGAGTTCGATATTGAAAAAGCCCGATCTGATAAATATAAAAAAATAAATAAAAATTATTTTTTTAAGTCCGGGCAATCAGAATCGGGCCTATACTTTTAGAACTCGGTCCGTAATTTTTTATCACTGAGCGGACCGGTCAGGGCTAGACCGGGTTCGGATTTTTTTGATATCCCTACTCAGGAGGGTATTTTTGACATCAAATAAATGCTGATGTAAGTGATAGGAGTTGCTTACATATTAACATTTCAAAACATTGTTTTTGGCTAATTAAAAACAAATCCCCAATTTAAATTTAAATTTTAAATAAAAACACCAATTTTTATTAATCTACTAAAGCAGTAATGAAGCTCCTTTGGAACAAAGGAATTTGTTAGAAAATGTGATTAACATTGATGGTGATATAACACCAAATATCAGAAAAATATTGATCAACATTAATAGTGGTTGTTATGGTTATTAAATAAGGGTGATCAACATTAATATTATATGTTGAATAAAGATGATCAATGGCGATTATCCACTCATGATGGTCACATTTATGGAGGAAGTTAATAAATTTCCAAATGCATTAAGTATGAATTAATTTATGTGTTTCCCTTCCATCTCTTATAAATATTATTAGGGGATCGTGGACTGAACTTAACATGAAAATAAAGTGAAATTGAGAATAATTGTTAGTTCAGGAAACATTGCCTACTATATAATAATATAATAATAATTAGAAAGTTTAGCCTACCATAAATATTAATAATAAAATAAAATAATGAAACACACATTTAACGTGGTAAAATCTTCAATATAAGGGAAATATCCACAAGTAAATGTAGAAGGATTTCACTATAGTGAAATTTTTTTTTACTACTTTTCTCTAAACACGAGTGAACAATCTTACACTCTCTTATAATAGGAGAATTACAATTCTTTCACAAACTCTTAAGAAGAAACAATATTTTTCTATCTTAAAATACAGAGAATTTAGTTGAGAATGAAATGAATAAAATAATGAAATGGATTATCTATTTATAAGCATGAAATTCACTGTATAAATAGTGAATTTTAATTTTTTTATTATTTTCTTTTTATGTATGTGGGACTCACCCATATAATTAATATATTTTATTATTAATAATTATTACACCTTCGATGTAATAATTAATAATTCTACCACTTGGAACTTGATTGAGAACCAATTAGTTTTCACACCATCCAGTATATTTTGCCATCTTCAAGCTGCTTACGTTTCTCCTAAGCCATAAGAGGATCTACACCATACAAACTTGTTTGTATTGATAGGCTTGGTCATTACGTCTGGAAGATTCTATTTGGTGTTACCTTCAACAAGTCCACCAATGCTTTCTTCCACTACTTCACGAACAAAGTGGTATTGCACCCTTATATGTTTTGTTCTTAAATGAAATGTTGGATTCTTTGCAATATACAAAACACTCTGACTGTCACAAAATAATGGAATCTTTTATTGTTTGTGCCCGAGCTCTTCCGATAACCTTTGAAACCAAATATCTTCCTTGCAGGCTTGTGTAGCTGTCATGTATTCAGCTTCTGTTGTAGACAAAACCACAACAATATGTAACTTTGATATCTAGATCACTGCTCATCCTACAAGTACAAACACATAACCCAATGTGGATTTTCTTTTGCCAAGTTCTCTTACAAAATCTAAATCCACGTAGCCTCTGACAACTAACTGTGATTCTCCATAACATAATGCAACATCTGAGGTTCATTTTATATCTCTAAGGATCCTTTTAACAGTATTTCAATACTTTCTACTAGGATTCACCTTAAAATGACTAACTGCTCACACTGCTTGTGCAATGTCTGGTCTTGTACAAATCATGGCGTACATTAAGTTTCCCACTGCTGATGCATACGGTACTCGAGACATCTCATTCCTCTCATTTTCATTGTTATGACACATAAATGAGGATAACTTGAAATTAACAAGGAGTGGGGTAGAAATCGGCTTACAAATTCCATATCGAACCGTCATAAGATTTTCTTCAAGTGATTTTTCTTCTAAGCCAAATATTAATATTAATGTCTGTCTCGGTGTATTTGGATCCCTAGAATCTTGTTTGCTGGTCTCATATCATTCATGTCAAACTCCCTAGCTAACTGTGCCTTTAATTCTTTGACGCGATCTTTGTTAGGGCTACTACCAACATGTCGTCCACATACAACAACAAAATGATGAAGTCATTATTTCCAAACCTCTTGTAATATTTACAATCATCTGAACTGAGTCTGTTGTGTTGGGGAGGATGTAGGCCTCCTAGGGTCAGATCGGTGTCCCATGCAGCGGAAATATGTCTAACCCATGGATATCAAGCATGAGTGTATTTTTAACTAATTTAATGGAATACTATATTCCATTTACGAGTACATAGGAAAAAATCGGGGGTGAATTAGAGTCTGGAAACTAAAAAATAAGAGAAAATAAAAATCTGCGAGCGCAAGCACAATGTGGGCTACAGGGTGCGTGCTATGTCATTTTTTTTTCTTGTTTCCATCGGCTTTCTTTCCAGTGAGCTTATGAAATATGGTGTTTTACCGTAATTCTATATCAACCTTCCCTAAACACTTTAAAACACCCAATATTTAATTTAACATCAAATCAACACCAACAAATATTAAAGAACAAAATCATATTTTTCAAAATATCAAATATTTTTACAGAATCATACATTTATTCAAAATATGCACATGCTTAAATTTTTGAATCCAAAACACAAAAAAAAAAAAAAATTAGAATCCTACAATGCAGTGACTCATGAACAATTCTAAGTCACTCAAAAGTGGTCAAGTGGTTATAAAATAGTTGACATACCTCCAAGCTTTTATCTAGAGTTCCAAACTCTAATTTTAAGTTCATGTCTAATATGAATATTTTTGACCCAATCACAAGTATATTGTGTTTATGCTTCCAAAGCATTCGTCCATAATTCATTAGCCTAATTTCAACTTCAAGCTATATTATTATGTATCAAATACAAAAACATAGCTTTTAGAGAAGATCAAACTTACATAGCAAGCTTAATTCCAAGATCCAATATTATTCTCCTTATTAAAAAATGTAGAGAACTTTCAAAGCTTCTCTAAACACTTCTTTTACTTAGGCTAATATCTATAATTCTTGCTTGCTTAAGCTTTCTCAAGTTTGATTAAAAATTTGCTTAAGCTTGCATTTTATAGTGAAGCTTAGGCAATTTTTAATTTCAAAAATTATAATAAATTTTTAGGTGGCTTAATCCAATTTGTTCAAATATGTATAATTTGGTGTGACTAATCATATTTGTCTACTACTTTGATTTAATCCAATTAAATCAAGCCAAATACACCTATTATTATATATTTTATAATTACCAAAATATCCTCCAATGGTAGAGATATTTATGAAATTACAATAAAATCCTTGTGTGATTTTGGATTAATCCAATTGGGTCAAAGTAAATAATTAATATTATCCAATAACACTTAATTATTTTAATTGATAATTATAATATCAAATATTATTTATTATCAAACATTATCGACTACCCAAGTGCTCAACGAGTACACTTCATATTGTGAGATTCTCTAAGTCTAGACACGTTCGTCATATAAGCCTAGCTTATATGTACGCAATTCGGCCACTTCCGAATTCGCGAAGGACACGAACGACTTTTCTAAACTATACAAGTCGAGGTCAACACATATGTTTAACAATCCCTCCGACGTAGGCTATCCGAGTTGTGCTTAGAAAACATAGATTACACCGTCAAGCTTCATAGGCGCACATCTCATATTGTCAATATGTCCACAATTTTTTACAACTAATTAGAATACTAGTTCTTATACAAGCGATCCACCATAAGTGATCGGCTTTGGCCAAAACCTTAAGAATCGTGACTTACTCACATGGATACCTTAACTCCTTATGACATACATACGGACCGACAGATCCCATCTTGATACGCACTTGATTAACGAGTGCATCGGTCCACAGCCAACGAACATCTAGCGATCAGACAACG
The DNA here is from genome assembly GCA_019454045.1 of Zanthoxylum bungeanum. NCBI lineage: Eukaryota > Viridiplantae > Streptophyta > Magnoliopsida > Sapindales > Rutaceae > Zanthoxylum > Zanthoxylum bungeanum. The sequence goes on from SKCR01018984.1 coordinate 47,247, forward strand.
AAAGTCTCTGACATATATGGCATCAAAGTGTGGAAGATCACACACATAATCAATGAAAAGTCTGAGTCATTCCCCTCGAGTCGAGTAGCATATGTGATTCTTTGACTATAGGATAACATTGATTTTATGTGTGATCCTCTACAATTTGATGTCATGTATGTTAGAGACCTTTCATGGTCTAATCGTTAGATGTTCATGTTGGGAAATCTCTAAGTCCCGAGGATCGAATAAAGCATAGAAACATAAGTGCGAATACACGAGGAAGTTGTGGAATACTTACATCGAACGGTTGAGCGATGCGATGGACAAGAAAAACTTCAAGCTCCCTCCTAGAGTGGCTCGGCAGTGGGCTGTTTTGAAGTCCTCAAAATTTTGGCCATGGTCCTCCATTATTGCTCCAAGCTTTTGATGATGGTGATTCCATGCTCACAAGTAGGTTTCCCTATCACTTTCGCAAGACTCCATTGTGTGCTAGCACTCTTGATTTTTACCACAAAAATCCCTATTACTTGTTATAGTTTTCAGCCAAGCCAAGAAAACAAGAAGAAAATGGTTTCAAAAACCAAAAGGGAGAGAAGGAGAAGAAGGCCTCATGGCCGAATGCATAAGGGAGAGAGAGAGAAGAATTTTGTGTTTTGTATATCTAATACACAAAACCAAAAATTCAAAGATCAAATAAAAATATTGATAAATGTCTTTCAAGCTTTCAAAAGCTTTTCAACCACTTACATCAATCATGAATAGTGACTAGTGTCAATCACTCAAAGTAAAAGACATCTATCACTTGATTGACGAATGATGTGACGCTAGATGTGACTTGCGGATCTCTTCGATTCTAAATGCGAATGGTTCCGCAAACACTCCCGGGCTCGGATTCGTTAATTTCGTATTAACGAAATTTTTCGTTGCGACGTAATTAAATCAAATTTAATTAAATAAATATGCCTAGCAAAATTACTATTAACATCGCTTACGAATTAATTCTAATTTAACTCGTTAGCCTGAATTAAAATCCGATTTTAATTCCGCGTCGAAATCCAATTTCGTTTAATATATCGAATATATTAATTTTATCGATTAATTCCAAATTAATCATCCTCTCTCTTTTAATTAATATTTTATCCCAGATAAAATATCTTCGCAATTAATCCCAGATTATTTTCTCTCTCATTTAATTAATCACAGATTAATAAAGTGTGAGTCATACGTCATCGGTGAATCTTCGGGAAGCGACCCATGAGATCCCCAGATATGTTGGCAGTAAATTCGGTCGTCGGACTATCCGAACACGTAAGTACCTAGTACTACGTTTGTACCGATTTACAAGACAAGGTTGGCTTCTAGCAAAGCGCTATGCCTACCCAATTCTTCAGAAACATGTTTACAGGAATAAACGATCTATATCAGGCGTAGTATACGTAGTATTGCGTATTTCGATCCAGTATCGGATGTCACGTGCAAGGCCTGGGACTGGAATTGTGTCTGCCCCGTACGAAGCACATATCGGATCTCTGGTAACTAGTCTCTACAATCAGATAAAAATGACCGAGTCATTTTATCTCAATGACTGCAGTACATAAGAGAACCAGTTCCGTATCCTACATGACCATCATCTCCACTATGACTGGAGTGATACTTCCGTCTTGACATCACACCCAATACACTACGATTCTCAATATACCCAGCAGAGGCGTACACAAAACCTGTTAAAGCCATGGACGACCTAAAACTAAAGCATATTGATTGTCGCAAGTATTAGCGGTGCAAGTCTCAGGTTAAGACCAAATACACCTACCCTGATTTCGGACTTCCATAGACACATAGTCATACTACCAATGGAATTCTGAGGGGTCTATCCAGAGCGAAGCTATTTTCTATACCAACGGTAAAACACAACCTTCTACTACACTTGCATGAGTATCATATACCCAAATATATGAGAACTATGTCGTTATGCCCTCATAACGCGCACAAGTGTAATACTAGTCTATTCCGCATTATCGATGTCCAATCTCGATAATACTACGACTAGGGATATTTAATGATTAAACCCTCATGGATTGATATTGTCTCATATCATCTAAATCCAGGAACTAATTATAAGGACCTCCTATCATTTATACATCTTAGTGATCTAATCACAAATGATAAGAGAGTAATTTCCTTTGTCACATAGTTAATTTGTACAACAACACCATGATCTGTACAAATAGTGACGCTATGGGTCATAATTGTCCAACAGTTCGTTGGTTGTGGACTGATGCACTCGTTAATCAAATGGGTATCAAAATAGGATCTGTCGGCCCGTATGTATGCCATAAGGGGTTAAGGTATCCATGTGAGTAAGTCACGATTCCTAAGGTTTTGAACAAAGCCGATCACTTATGGCGGATCACATGTATAAGAACTAGTGTTCTAATTAGTTGTAAAAAATCGTGGACATATCGACATGAGATGTGCATTCTCAAAACTTGATGGTGTAATCTATGTTTTCTAAGAATAACTCGGATAGCCTACGACAGAGGGATTGTTAAACATATGTGATGACCTCAACTTGTATAGTTCAGAAAGGTCGTTCGTGTTCTTCACGAATTCAGAGGTGGCCAAATTACGTACATATAAGCTACCCTTATATGACGAACGTGTCTGGACTTAGAGAGTCTTACAATATGAAGTGTACTCTTTGAGTACTTGAGTAGCCGATAATGTTTTATAATAAATAATATTTGATATTATAATTATCAACTAAAATAATTAAGTGTTATTAGATAACATTAATTATTTACTTTGACCTAGTTGGATTAATTAGATTAATCCAAAATCACACAAGAGCTTCGTTGTAATTTCATAAATATTTCTAAGTTTGAGGATATTTTGATAATTATAAATATGTAATAATATGTGTATTTGACTTGATTTAATTGGATTAAATCAAAGTGGTAGACATACAACTAATCCATTAATTAAACTTTGTCTTGATTTAATTGGATTAAATCAAAATGCTAATAGATTTAAAATCCATAATCATATTAGTGTTTTTATATTGAAATGAACATGTTCTACTAGTGTTTAATTGTTACCTTGTAGAAGGGTGCCGCAAATCCATTATCACAGCTTTTGGATTCTAATAAACTGAAAGGAGCCTCAAACTACTTACAGTAGGAGATGTACATTGCCTTATCTTGGAGTCAGAATGATTGAGGTATGTTACGCTCAATCCAATGTCTGTCGAATTTGTTTCTAATTTGCTTAGTTAGTACATAAATGTATCAAATGCATGGAGAATTATGAGAACACTCAATGAGTTATTCGAAGGAAATTAAGAAATTGAGATATATCATAGGTTTTAGGAATTGTTCCATTCTACGCTCAAGGTTAAAAGAGTAGTTAAAATTCACGTTTTGAATATGATTGACCAGATCTGATATTTGGAACGGCATGATAATATGATTGACCAAATCAAGCAAATGGATGTTTGTTGGGGTTGGTGCTTGGAGCGCCAATCCAAATAACGTATTGTACATATTATATTTTATTATTTATTAATAAAATAACTACATTTTCATTTCAAACCTTATTAATGGTAGTGTCATTATTAATATTAGATTGATATATAAATATATTAAGAATGACATCGATCATAGAATATTCATGTAGAAATACTAAACACTGGGTGGTCTGATATTGTGATAGTATTACTATTATAAACTATTCTTAAAGTTAATATTCCTAGTCGTTAGTTTTGGAATCTGATCGAATTCCTATAACCTAGAGGACTAGCGCATGTCGTATATTGGAATTGGAGTTCCAACGATTTAGCCCGATGTACTATGAACTTGGGAAGCTCGTATAGATATGTGGATATTTGTTAGAGTGAATACTAAATGACTCACATGTGATTTCTAATAGTTGGAAGTCCACCCCACCGTCAATAGGAATCTCCTCAAGTCGAGTAGCATATGTGATCCTTTGACTATATGATAACATTGATTTTGTTTCTGATCCTCCACACTTTGATGTCATGTATGTCAGAGACCTTTCATGGTCTGACCGTTAGATGTTCGTTGGGTGTGAACTAATGGACTTGTTAATCAAGTGCGTATCAAGATTGGATTCATCGGCCCGTATGTGTACCATAATGGGTTTAGGTATCCATGTGAGTAAGTCATGATTCTTAAGACTTAGGCCAAAGCCGATCACCTAGGGTGGATCACATATATCAGAAATGGTGTTCTGATTAATTATAAGAATCGTGGACATATCGACATGAGATGTGCGCCTCAGAAATCTGACAGTGTAATCTATGTTTCCTAAGCATAACTTGGATAGCCTACAATGGAGGGATTGTTAAAAATATGTGATGACCTTGACTTGTATAGTTCAGAAAGGTCATTTGTGTTCTTCGCGAATTCGGAGGTGGCCGAATTACGTACATATAAGCTAGGCTTATATGACAAACGTGTCTAGACTTAGAAAGTCCAACAATATGAAGTGTGCTCATTGAGCATTTTGGTAGCCGATAATTTATGATAATAAATAATATTTGGTATTATAATTATCAACTAAAATAATTAAGTGTTATTGGATAACATTCATTATTTACTTTGACCTAATTGAATTATTAGATTAATACAAATTCACAAAAGGGCTTGTTGTAATTTCATAAATATCTCTACCAATGGAGGATATTTTGGTAAATAGAAATATATAATAATATGTGTATTTGGCTTGATTTAATTGGATTAAATTAAAATGGTAGACATACAACTAATCCATTGGTTAAACTTTGTCTTGATTTAATTGGATTAAATCAAAGTTGTAGACAAAAGTGATTAGTCACACCTAATTATACATATTTGGACAAATTGGATTAAGCGCACATAAAAGTTTATTAGAATTTTTATTAATTAAAAATTGCCTAAGTTTTGTTATAAAAGACAAACTTGAGCAAGTTTTAATCAAGCTCGAGTTTAAGAAAATTAAGTTTGTGA
>SKCR01018985.1:0-55847 GCA_019454045.1 Zanthoxylum bungeanum
TTGCCTAATAAACAAGATTCACATACGTCATTTGAATTAGGATCAAATCCGTCCAAGTATCCACTCTTCGAAAATGTGGATATACGAGTCTTGTTAATGTGTCTCAGACAACAATGCAACAAATAAGTCTCATCTGATTTATTCAGTTTGAGCATTTTTGTTGTCATATTATATGTTTGAGATTAATTTATATTCAAAATATAATATTGTTATTCACATTTAATGTGTATATCTCAATATCATCTTTATAAACAAACACCCAGTGTTCTGGAACATAAAGGTATACCCGCAACGAGTTAAACTAGATATAGAGATAATGTTTCTAGTCAAACAAGGTACATCATAACACTTTCATAATTTAAGTACATGCCCAAATGACAGTTCCAAAACTTAGGTTCCCACAGCAAAAACAGCGACTCCCGTCCCATTTCTGACTCGCATGTAGATCTCATCTGAAGCCAGTCTCCTGCTAATCAGCAGATCTCACACATCAATACATATGTATGTACCACATCCAGTATCAAAAATCCAATTTTTAAAACTAGTAGTGGACATGTTTATAACAACTATACCTGAAGTCGGAGCCTTGCCCGTCTTCACATCCTTCATGTCTGCCTTGTCTATACGAAAGTCACGCTTCCAGTAACCCCGTTTGCCACAGTTTAGGCAGATGTGTTGGGATATGTCCTTTGTCTTCCCAGAAGACTGTGATGATTTTGCCTTTGCCGTTTTCTTCACACCCTTAGAAGCCTTCAGCCAAGCCTTGGCCTTCTGGGATGTCGAAGTAAGATGCGCCTTGCGCTTCTTGCCCTTTTGGAAGCTCTGGCTCTGCCTCCTTGAGCATAGCCATTAACTCTCCAAGAGTTTTCTCTTTATTCATGATGAACCGCCCCAGCATTTGGGCAGAGACTATAAGATCAAATCTATGGAAGTCTCGGCCTCATAGGTAATGCCCAGCTAACCTAGTTGTTTGATGTCAGCAATCATCTGCGACACCTAGTGCTCGACAGATGTACCCTCTGACATACGCGAGCGAAAGAGCTTCCTTTTGCAATTTGTACTTGTAAGATCTAAGGTTAGATCTATGAAGATCCTTTAATTTCAACATCATGGTATAAGGATCTAATCCTTAGTTCTGACGACGAAATTAAGGAGTCATTGCGGCAAGCATAACGGATTGAGCACTAAAGTTATCATCAAAATGAGTCTTCTAAAGCTCATGCTCTACTATTTGTCAACTTCGGGCTTAGGCCTGAGAGGTTTCTCTATCCAATAGAGTAACTTCTCAACTCTCAAGACTATCCTAAGATTCATTCCCAATCTGGAAAATTTACGTCGTTAAAGACATTTTCACCCAGGATTATGTCCTTTGACGCTAATCTTTCCAGCCATCTCGATTGCAATAGTCTAACTATCCAATCAACGATTTTGGGTACACTCAAAATGTAATGGTTACTATAGTCCAACTATATGACCAACTACAAGTGGAGTAGTATCTTGTACAGTCTAACTGTTCAAAGAAAACAATATTAAATATTAAATATTAAATATTAGTCCAACTAATATATTTAAACAAACGATAAATAAAATAAAAGAGCCGTATTGGCAAGTATTTAAATGAAATTGAAAATTTAATACTTGCTTCCCACTATTTTCGGCGAGCCTCTAACCATCTGTGGAGTACTCGGGAAACCTAGTTTCGTAGTTGACTAGGATCCCATTAAATAACACACAACCTTGACTTTGGCCAACAAGCTGTATGAAACTTAACTAGGTAGATCTCTAAGATCAATTGGATCCCATCCAATTCCTAGATCCGGTAGGTGGACCTCCAAGTCCGAAACACATATCCAATATATGCAAATATATCCAATATATTTCCTAACCTTTTCCTCTGAATCAACTAAGCCTTCTCTTTGGCTCAAACAACTTAATGATTCCATTTAAGCGGGACCCATTGACAGTGGGAAAGCTTCGTAATCCAAGTCGATGAACTAGAAGTGACCTTGACTTTGGCCAACAAGTCACAACCGCCCAAGACATGCGATATAGAACAAAGCTTTCGTGGTTCAAACACATCCGCGATGGACATTGATCTTGACTTTGGCCAACAAACCAATGCCAATCTTAGATCTCCAATCTTGGATCTGAGAGAGAACCACTCAATGGAAGGAAAAACGCTTAATATTTGATGAGGGTTTTTCGTGTAATTGGCAACCAATTTATTATCTTTGATTAGGTCTCATCATACACCCTTAAGCATGCATTCTAAAAGCATAATAAGGCACGAAATAAATTAATAATGATATGCAGATAGATATAAACGAATTTATTTCTAGAACAAATCTCTCATTTTCCTTTCTCCCGCTAGCACTACTCTTACTTCTACCCAATTACATAATACATTAAAGAAACCTCATTTACATTGAGATAAATTGGTGAGAAGAGAAATACAATGAGAAAAGAGATAATAGGCTGGACACGCAGGTCCAATTTAATAAATTTAAAATTTATTACAACAATTTCCAAAATTGCCCTCACCCTTCTAATATCCATCTGATATACATTATTCATACAAATACATCCAAGTATTCACACAAAGCATGTTATTCAATCAATCTAATCCAATTAATTAATCTTTGAATTAATGACCATCCAATGTTCAAACAACGATTTGATTTGCGCGAGTCCAAGTCGTTTAAGAATAAATACTCAAAGTACGTATTCTTGACTTATATCGAACTACAATTTTAAATCCAATTTAATTTGTATCCAATACTAATTCTTATTTAATTCCAAATTAAATAATTACACTTTTAATAGTGCCTTTTAGACTTGGATTCCAAATCCAATCTTAATGGGTCTCAAAGGCCCAATTAGTATTCAATACTATTCAATTAAAGTCCAATTGGCTTTTAATTAATTCTTTAGGCATGGGCTTTGGCCATTATGGATCAAACCCAAGATGCCAAGGCCCAATTAGGAATCACCCTATGCCAAAAATCAATTTAGGCCCATTAGGCCCAATTAAATTTTTAAAGGCCCAATGTCATTTTTTGGACTTTATGGAAATGGTTTTAGGCCCAATTGGACCCAATTGTCTAAAACCAAACTTGGCCCAACCAAGCCCATTAAGCCCAATTACAACAATTAAATTAATACATTATTCCAAATTACATATTAATCCAATTTAAGTGTAATTACATAATTAATCAACTAATCTAATGTTTCCAAAACACTAATTAATCCAATTAATCATGCTCTTTAATTCCAATTCATGTCCAACACAAACTGAAGCAAAACAATTCATTCTACATGCTTATAGCTCACGGTTTTGACAAGAATTCATCATGCAATTTTATTTCAATTCAATTAAATCAACATCTAACATTCATTTCATGCCAAACATATCTAAATGTCAAATTTAAAAAATTCACCATGAGCACTCTTAGGGTTCAATTCGGCAAAGGTGGGAAATTGGGGATTTTTTACCTAATCAATTTTTCTCAATTCCTTAGATGTACAAATCAAATTCAATATCATCCAACCATAACCAAATAACCAATTTAGGCAAATCATGCTCCAAACACAAAATCTCCAAATTAAAGTCATGAACCCTAGATTTTCAAATCAAACTTAGGATGGCTCTAGATACCATTGTTAGTGCCCTACACATGCCACAAGATCACTAAGATGATTTGTTGTGTGAAAAATCAAAAACAGTTACGAAAAAACTTACTTTGATCGGATGAGATTCAAAACTTTTTCATGGATGTGTGGAAGCTCCAAGCTTTCTTTTACATTCCAAACTCAATGGTGAGTTTATCTATCACCTTAATTGACTCCTTGAAAGTGCTAGCTTGAAGAAATTTTGCAACAAAACTTCAAATGGGAGAGAGGAAGCTCACGACATTTTGAGAGAATGAGAGAGTTTTTGTGATTTGTGAATAGTATGTGTTACTTCAAAAGTTGACTTGCCTTTAAATACTAAAGTTGTGTGTTGGATTTGGTTTGAGTGTTTTAAAAGCAATCTAAGCCTTACTCAACCAATAAAAACTTCCATCAAGTGTCAAACATCTTGATGTAACTCAAGTGGGTCCCACCACTTTTAAATTCCAAATTTAAGTCGAATAACTCAACACGCAACTTCGCTCGGGCCCGGGTTCGTTTAATTCCGAACTAAATGAATTTACCGTTGCGACGTAATTAAATCTAATTTAATTAAATAATAATGCCTATAAAATTATTACGAAAGTCGCTTGCGAATTAATTCTAAATTAATTCGTTCGCTAGAATTAAAATCCAATTTAATTCCGCATTGAAATCCAATTTCAATTAATATATCTAATATATTATTTTAGCCCAATTAATTAAATAGTAAAATCTAATTTCACTATTAAATTCATTTTGCCGATTAATTCCAAATTAATCGTGTTCTCTCCTCTCGACGAATTTAATCCCAGATAAATTCTCGACGTAATTAATCCCAGATTAATTTTCTCTCTCATAAATAATCCCAGATTAATTCTGTTCGAGTCAAATGTCATCGGTGAAACTTTGGGAAGCGACCCAAGAGATCCCTGGATATGTTGGCAGTAAATCCAGTTGTCGGACTATACGAACACATGCGTACCCGGTAGCACGTTCTTACCGATTTATAAGACATGGTTGGCTTCTAGCAAAACATCATGCCCACCAAATTATCCAGAAATATTATAGGCACTGCATTTTTGCATATAAGTCTCTATGATGAGTCTCATTTGGAGACACTACCTTTTAAGTCACGGAAGTCGCGGGAAACGGACGTCGGAAGGGGAAATTCAGAATAAGTATGTCATCAGATTCATTTCACAAGTTCACTGTTTACGTTCGTGCTGCGTTCGTGACCACGTTCGAACGTCAAGCAGATTGCGGGCGTTCGTGTAGCGTTCGAATCGGCGTTCGAACGATGTCGGTATTTCTGGTTTTACTGCTAGCCTCACATCCAAGCCCAATTAGCCCACCAAAGCCTATAAAACATATTCAATTAATTAAATACATATTTAACACATGAAAAAATTAAATAAAATCTAAAAATTATATTCCTAACTAAACAAATTTCATGCCTAAACAAAACAAATTAAATATATAACCTTCCTAAGCAAACCAAATCTTATCTCCAATCAATCTTTGGTTTTCCTTGTTTAACACTAAATCAAATCCTCCTTTAATGCACAAATCCCTTCCTTGTCAAGAAAAGATTCACCCATCCCCTTTGCCTATAAAAAAAAGCTATTCCAACCCTTGAACCCCAAAAAAAAAAACTCTCACGCATATACAGCAAAGAAAAAGCCTCTCCATTCACGCCTAATACACTCAAGAATCAACAAAGAATTTTCTCTCCTCCTCTTCCCTCCATAACCAAAAATCACAGCCCCTAAAACATCCATTGTATTACCGAAAATCACTACCTAAAACATTCACTGTTTGACCGAAAAACTGCCCCTGGAACACCCCCCAAACTACCGAAATTCACCCCTAAACAACAACCCTTAACATCACCAAAACAGCAGCCCCAAATACCTCAAAACAGTGGCCTAAAATACTTGAAACAGTGACCAAAAAATGTCACCGAAAGAGCAGCGAAATACAGTAAAAACAGCAGCAAAACAGGGATAATGATGACTCAAAACAGTGAAACAACGAACGAGAACAGTGAACCGAAGGAGTTGCGGAGCGTTAGCCCTTCCGACGATCGTGTACCGTACATCCGAGAGGTGATTTAAAAGGTTAGACCTGAGGGCACTTTTTCTATTTATTGTCATTCGTTTTTTAATTGTTTTATTCGCATGAGAGTCGTTTGTGGATGCATGTTGTGGCCTTCGAATAAAAGGGAAAATATGTCGTCTCTTGTGGTATATAGGATAGAAACCCAGACGTAAATTTCATAGCCAAATCCGAATGGACGGTAGTGCGGTCTGTACTTGGGATACGACTCCACGTACCACTTGAGTAAACGTCACATATCTCCCTTTATTTTATCTTGATTGTTTATTATCCGCATCTTATATTTCGCCATTTTACTTTCTGTATGTTGTTTGTTTATGTGTTGATGATGTGATGGGCATGGGCTTAGCATATTGGTCTAAAGGTTTTCCATTTGAGGGAAGAAAAGGCCAAAATGCTACCTTTACGCCAATACTTTGTCGCGCCGGACAAAGTATGTTTGGTTGGATGTGAGATATGTTCAACCGAGCATACGAAGTCCTATATCGTTGTCTTTACTTTCTATGCATTGTGATGTAACGCGCATGGGCTAACTAGGGTGGATTAAAGGTCCTCTATTCAAGGGAAAATGCCTGAAGGCTACCTTACCACGATGTTTTACCGCGCTTTTTGTTATGGCATTGAATTTATACATATCATTGTTCTATTTATGCATGTATTGTATTCTAATGCGCATGGGCTAACTAGGGTGGATTAAAGGTCCTCTATTCTAGGGAAAATGCCTGAAGGCTACCTTACCACGATGTTTTGCCACGCTTTTTGTTATGTCATTGACTTTATGCATATCATTGTTCTATTCATGCATGTATTGCATTCTAATGCACACGGGCTAACTAGGGTGGATTAAAGGTCCTCTATTCGAGGGAAAATGCCTGAAGGCCACCTTTACCACGATGTTTTGCCGCGCTGGACAAGGTACACCCGATTGAATGAGAACGAGTTCAATCGGCACACGGGGTCCTACATTATGGATTTGCTTATTTATGTATGTGTTGCGTCGTCTCTCATGCATCCGGTCTGGTCCCGTTCGAATGCGTTCTTAAACACTATACGAACGTGAACCTTCTGTTTACCGTTCGAACGTTTTTACGAACGCTACTCGAACGCGAATGTGTTTTGTTTCATCAGGTCTAGTCTCGTTCGAACGCGTTCTCAAACGCTACACGAACACGAACCTTCTATTTACCGTTCGAACGCGCACGTATTTCCTTTATTTTATCATGCATCAGGTCTGGTCCCGTTTGAACGCGTTGTCAAACGCTATACGAACGTGAACCTTCTATTTACCGTTTGAACACATTTACAAACGCTACTCGAATGCGAATGTGCTTTGTTTCATCGGGTCATGTCCCGTTCGAACGCGTTCTCAAACGCTATACGAATGCAAATCTTCTGTTTACCTTTCGAACGCGTTTTCAAACGCTACACGAACGCGCATACACTGAACTGAGTCTATTTTATCACATGTCATACATAATTGTTTCTTAGGTGATTTCTCTTGTATCATGTAATCAATCATACTATTTGTATCCCTGCATTTATCTATTTGATATGTTCATGAGATGGTATTCAAGCATGATTAGGCCGTTAGTATGTTACTTGGTTCTTAAGCATGATTTAGCCTATTTAGTTGTTCATTTTCAAGCATGATTAGTCATTTATTTTGTGTTTGGAATTTGCATTATGTTTAGGTTGTTCTTTGTTTTCCGTATTATATGATCGAAGTATGTTCATGAGATTGTTGTGTGCTATTGCATGTTCGCCGTTATGATGATTACTTTCATGCATGTGAACCTAAGAGTAGAATACTCTTGGAAATATGTTACTTAGGCTTGGTTAAATTATTGCACAAATCATTTCATTACAAGTGGCATAAGTAAGTGACCATTCCGAACCCAACGGTTTGAGGTATTCCTTGCGAGGGGTGAGTGTGGCCTTAAATCTTTGTCCCGGTTCACACCGGGAGGTGACTCCATTATTCTCCGGTTTAGTCCCCCGCGGGCTACTCCGTACTCCCAACCGGGCCGCGAGCTTGGAACAACATGCGTCGCCCAGTTTCTGTGTTCCCACACTGGACTATAGCAGACATTCGAGGCATTAGTCCATCATTTTGCATGCACAAGATTCTGATGAATGATGAGTACAAACCCACAGTGGAGTATCAACGGAGACTCAATCCAATCATAAAGGAATTCTTGAAGAAAGAAATCATCAAATGGTTGGATGCTGGCATCATTTACCCCATCTCAGATAGTACTTGGGTGAGTCCTATGCAGTGTGTACCAAAGAAAGGAGGAATTAATGTGGTTACCAATGAAAAGAACGAGCTAATCCCAACAATAACGGTGATTGGATGGAGAGTATGCATGGAATACCGAAAACTGAACAAAGCAACACGAAAGGACCATTTTCTGCTCCCATTCATTGACCAGATGTTAGACAGACTGGCGGGACATGATTTCTATTATTTTTTGGACGGATATTCGGGGTATAATCAGACTATCATCGTACCAGAAGACCAGGAGAAAACTACCTTTACATGTCTCTATGGTACTTTTACTTTCCGCAGGATGCTATTTGGATTATGTAATGCCCCTGCTACATTTCAGCGTTGCATGATGGCCATCTTCTCAGACATGCTGGAGCAGAGTATGGAGGTTTTTATGGATGATTTTTCTATGTTTGGAGATTCTTTTGACCATTGCTTGCAAAATTTGGAACAAGTGTTACAAAGGTGTGAAGATACAAACCTGGTGCTCAATTGGGAGAAATGACATTTCATGGTACATGAGGGCATTGTTCTTGGACACCAGATCTCACAAAAAGGAATCGAGGTAGACAAAGCAAAGATTGAAACAATTGAAAAACTACCTCCGCCGACATCTGTCAAAGGGATTCAGAGCTTTCTCGGACATGCAGGTTTTTACAGGAGATTTATCAAAGACTTTTCCAAGATTGCTAAACCTCTATACAATCTTCTGGAAAATGATGTGCCTTTCAACTTTACCAAATAATTCCAGGAAGCTTTTGAGATCCTAAAATAGAATCTGGTCTCCGCCCCCATCATTGTAGCACCAGACTGAACCCTTCCATTTGAAGTGATGTGCGATGCTAGTGATTTTGCTGTAGGTGCAGTTTTGGGACAAAGCAAAGCAAATATTTTCCACACCATTTATTATTCCAGCAGAACTCTGAATGAAGCTCAACTCAACTACACAACCACTGAAAAGGAGTTGCTTGCAGTTGTTTACGCTTTTGACAAATTCCGCTCCTATCTGCTGGGTCCCAAAGTGGTGGTCTACACAGATCATTCAGAAATCAAATACTTAATCACTAAGAAAGATGCCAAACCCAGATTGATCAGTTGGATACTTCTTTTGCAAGAATTCGATGTGGAGATTCGAGATAGGAAAGGGACAGAAAATCAAGTGGCAGATCATCTATCGAGGATCGAGAATGGAGAAACAGTTGGCAAAGAACTGAAAATCAAAGAAAATTTTCCAGATGAACAGCTGTTTTCCATGAAACAACAGGAAGTCCCTTGGTATGCTGACTCTGTCAACTACATTGTGTCAGGAAAATGGCCGTTGGAATGGACAACTCAGCAACGGAAGAAGTTCTTCAAAGAAGTCAAGCATTATGTTTGAGATGAGCTGTACCTGTTTAAACGTTGTGCTGATCAATTATTGAGACGTTGTGTTCCACAGGAGGAGGTCAACAGTGTTTTGCAGCACTGTCATTCATCACCATATGGCGGACATTTCAGCGAAAACAAAACTGCAGCCAAATTTCTTCAATCAGGTTTTTTCTGTCCCACTCTTTTTAAAGATGCTTATCGTTTTGTTTTTCAATGTGATAGGTGCCAGAGAACGAGAAATATTTCGAGGAGAAATGAAGGACCGTTGCAAAACATTTTGGAAGTGGAGATATTCGATGTGTGGGGTATTGATTTTATGGGACCCTTTGTTCCATAATTCGGAAACCTGTACATCTTGGTTGCTGTAGACTACGTCTCTAAATGGGTTGAAGCAATTGCACTGCCATCCAATGATTCAAAAGTGGTTATCAAATTTCTGAAAAAGAATATTTTCACTCGGTTCGGAACACCTCGTGCAATCATCAGCGATGGTGGCTCACATTTCTGCAACAAATTCTTTGATGCACTTCTATCCAAATACGGAGTTACTCACAAGGTTGCCACAACTTACCATTCACAGTCAAATGGACAAGTTGAGGTTTCAAACAGGGAGATCAAAAGAATCCTAGAAAGAACCATTGGATCAACAAGGAGGGACTGGTCTATAAAATTCGATGACACATTATGGGCATACCGAACAGCTTACAAGACACCCATTGGTATGTCCCCATATCGATTGGTGCTTGGGAAAGCATGTCATCTGCCAGTTGAGCTTGAACACAAGGCATACTGGGCACTGAAGAAGTTGAATCTTGATTCACAAGCTGCAGGAGAGAAAAGACTTCACCAACTCAACGAATTGGAGGAATTTTTCCTACAGGCTTATGAGAATGCCAAATTGTACAAGGAAAAGACCAAAAAATGGCATGATCAAAAAATAGTGCACAGACAGTTGGAACCAAGGCAACATGTGTTGTTGTACAACTCGAGGTTGAAACTTTTCCCTGGAAAGTTGAAATCTAGGTGGTCAGGTCCATTTGTGATCACTCAGGTTTTACCATATGGAGCTGTTGAGTTACTGGATCCCAACACCAACGAAACATTCAAGGTTAACAGTCAGCGTTTCAAGCACTACTAGGGAGAATCATTTGAGCGACAAAAAGAAAGTGTCACACTTTCAGATCCAGCCTAACAATTGAGAAGTCAAGTCTAGCTGACGACTTTAAACTTAGCGCTAGCAGGGAGGCAACCCATGCAATTTGTATATATATTGTGATTTGGTATGTTTTATTTTTGTGTGTTTAATTTTTGCAGATTAAGACATTTCAGGATGGAAGAAGTTCTCGTAAAACTTCACAAGCAATTTCCATTATCTCCCTGAAAAATCTCTGATGAAAGTCTACAAAGCTCGCTTGGAACGGATGAGACTACTGATGATCAAAGTTATTCCTACTGATATTCGTTGGGTAATTGAAGCAAGGGTCCGATTGGCAGGTGAATCTTCTGACTCTTTTATTTCACATCTGCCTGGTTTTGGAAGAAGCAACTATGCAAAGAAACATAGAGCTAAGCAAATGGGTGTTTGTTACAAATGTGCACGCTGGAATTGCAATACTCGTTGTCATTCTTTAGGAATGGTGTCTGATAATCGCGAAGAAAAAATTAAATTCATTAGGGATGGCTTGAGTAAGGAGTCTTTACATACATAATTTCAAAAAGAAAGACAACAGTTAAGTCTCGGGAATCTGACTAAAAAAGACCCTGGTTGCCAATTTATAAGAAAATTGGATGGGAGCTTGTCCATGACGCATAGACGTCAATCAAGCCGCTACTTTTCTTGTACATATTATATCTCTTTGTCTTTTCCTGATAATTGTGATTTGTTTTGTTATTTTCTTTTATTTTCTCCGACAGGATCCAGATTTTTTTTTACTATCACTATTTATTTTACTGTTTAACTAATAATTGTCATTTGGCAGGTACTAGTGCTATTATTTTACTCACCCTTTTCAGGTGTTATAAATTCAACTCATCGTTGCACTTTTGAAGACATCCAGAGTAAAACATGGAAGCCACTTCAAGAAGACGAGTTGAAAACATCTGTGTGTTTTGCGGTAGTAGTGTTGGTACTAAACCACAATACGTAGAAGCATCACAGGAATTGGGTCGAGTCTTAGCTGCAAGGAATATGCACTTAGTATATGGCAGAGGCAATCTTGGACTTATGGGGATCATTTCAAAGGCCGTACAGGAAGGAGGCAGTCACGTTTTAGGAATCATCCCAAAACCCTTGGTAGAGACAAATCTTATTGGATCATCAAACGGAGAGGAATTGATCATGCCAGGTATGTTTGAACGACTGGTAGAAATGATTAACCGTGCTGATGCTTTTATTACTTTGCCAGGTGGCTTGGGTACATAAGAGGAAATTTTTATAATTCTATCTTGGGCAAACCTGAACATACACCAGAAACCAATTGGGTTGTTTAACGTTGATGAATTTTATGATTTTCTTTGTGTGTTTCTTGATGATGCCGGGAGAAATGGGTTTGTGTCAAAACCTTTAAAAGAACTCCTCTTTACTGCCAGAACTGCTCCGGATCTAATTGACCAAATCTTAGCCTATGAACCACAAGTTGACCATATCCTTTCAAAGATAAATTGGTCTGAGGACAATCGTGGTAAGAGGCGTCGGATTAATCTGGATCTTATCCTTTAATTTCCTGTAGAATTTCGGCTAACCAGGTATTATCTTCTAAACTCTTCTTCTACTGTATAAGACATTGGGGACAATGTCTCATTTAGGTTTGGGGGAGGGAATTAGTTGATCAGTACCTTATTTTTAGTTTGTGTGTTATTTTTAATTTTAGTCCAAATTTTTTTGAAAAATACAAAAAAATTGAAAATTTTTCAAAAATTACAAAAATATTTTGCGTTTTTGTGTTTTTATTTTGACTAAAAAGGTGAAATTGGTAAGAGATAGCTGAGTAAGGAGTTTTCACTCCTGATACGTATTTCAAACCTATTTCGGAACAAGTTAATTTTTATTTATTTCCTTTTGAATTATTTAATTTGTGAATTCTCCATAAAACTGATTAAAATGGATCTTCATATGCTCAGTTAGCAGATATTATCAACATGCATTGTAACATACGGACATGAGCTAAAATTGAAAAGTTTGTAATATTCAGTGCTCTAGTTTAATTGGAGGAAGCATCTCAAAAAGCAATGGAGTAATAAAAAAAACGTCCGAGATCCGAGTTATTAAGTCTGTAAGGGTGTTTTAACACCTAGTGCCCTAAAGCCAACTGGTTTGGGAGTCACTGGCCCAAAGCTCGCTACATGGATCAAAGATGCTGCAAAAATATATATATCTGAAGTCTGAGTAATTAAGTCCGTAAGGGTGTCTTAACACCTGGTGCCCTAAAGCCAACTGTTTTGGAAGCCACCGACCCAACACTCGCTACATAGATGGAAGATATTGTATATAAATAAAAAAAATCAAAAATCAAAGAAAAAATCAGAAAAATCAGAAAAATTATTCTATTGCTACAAAAGGTGTGAATTCTAATAAAACTTTAGGACAAAAATATTACTCTCTTATCAACTGCACTTGTGACTGTTGTGGGCAAAAATGAGTTGTTTAATATTTTGTTAGCTGTGTATATGGAAAATGGTAAAAAATGATCGGAGAATTTACTTATTCAGTAATTTAGAAAGAAAGAAAACAACTAGTAACTTGGAGTAGAAGTTTCACCAGATTAGTCACTAACTTCTTAATTATATCACTATTTCCCACTCATTTAACCTAATATTTTATATAGTTTCTTGAGTTTTGTGAAAATTTTGATGTGTTTTGTGTTATTTTGTAGATAAATAAAGTTTTAGGACTCTCTGGAAGTGATTTGGGCCAAAATAGTGAAAATTGAATGAAAAGGGCATTTTGGTCATTTCGCGCGCCGCGACGCCTAACGTACGCTGAACAGTGCTAACGTGCACCGGGTCTAGATGTCAGAATCTGAGAAAATTTGACTTTGCTAACGTGCGCCGTGCCACGTGTCACCATCACAGCCGATCTGCTAACATGCGTCGTGCCACGTGTCATCATCTTACGGTGCCGACAGTCGCCATCGCCACGTGTCGCCATGTGTCACTCAACCTGTCAACCACGTCACTGTCCACATCACCGGTTGACCGAGTCAAACTACCACGTCATCACCACATCATCATCAACCAATCACAGCGTGCCACGTGTCTCAATTCTTGGTGCCGACAGTCACTTTGCCACGTGTCGCCACGTCAGCGCCATGTCAGCATCAATTATTGACTCACTTATCCGTATCTGACACGTGGCGGATAAGAATCTGAATCAGCCAATCACGAGCCGCCACGTGTCACAATAATTGAGCTCTAACCACCTTCACGTGTCGCCTTATCACCTTATCCAGAATCTGAAGCCGACGAACCAGAAGCTGCCACGTCGACCAAATAGGCGTCGCGACTCGAGCTGGGCGTCACGACGCGCGACCCTTACTGACGCCTATAAATAGAGCTCGAAATTTCAGTTTCAGATGTACCATTCTCTCTAAATTCTCTCATGTAAATAGGGAGTTTTCTATCTAGTTTCTTTTAAATTTTAGTTTTATAATTAATTTTAATTACTTTATGTAATAATAGTGATTTACTTTCTTTACTTTTTATAGTTTTTACTATTTACTATGAGGAGGTAACTTCCCCCTGCTAGGGTGAAGGTAATTCTTTTACTATTGCTATTTAGATTAATCTCCCTTAAATATAATATATTCATTATTTAAAATATTGACTTAAAAATGATACCGCCAGATTGGTTGGTTGGTAATTCATTTTAATCTGGTTTAAACCTGTCTAATCAAGGATACCGCCAGATTGGTCGGTTGGTAATTAAATTTTCTTACCACCTATATAGCAGTTTATTTTGTTTCCGCCTTTATGGCTGGTTAGACTTAATTTGACTTAATCAGGTTACCGCCTATATGGCTGGTTGGTAAAATAATCATAAGTTAATATATTATATTAAGGGAGATATCTAAATTAGTAAATAGTAAAATTTGATCCTTTTACCTTAGCATTTTATTTTATTGTAATTTACTTTTCAGCTTTTACTTACCGCAATCACTTTTCAGCATTTTTACTTTATGTCTTTTACTTTTAAGTTTTTATTAGCCCTAGTTATGTGTTGTAACTAAGTTAGATATCTGGGGTTGTGATGAATTCTAATATCACCATTTTATAAGGGGTTATTTTATAGTTTGGGTAATTTAAAAGTTTACTTATTAAGTCTTAAGCTTAATGCTTCTTGTTGTTTGATCACCAATAAGATTGATGTGGTAAATCTAAAATAAATTTGACAAAGGAATTTTAGGTTTCAGCCTTAGACTTAATAGCCCACCTATGTGCTTTAAAACTAAGTCTGGTATCAAAATATATAAATAAATACATTTAAAGAGAATGGTCCACTCACTGGTTTAGAATCTGGTTGGCACTATTTACTCTGCCGAATAAAATTACGGTTCCTGCGATGATCTATTTTTGATAAACTAGATTAGAAATGGATAAAGAAACATATTACGGAATCGGGCTAAATTTTATCTATTCAAGTACTCGTTAACACTTCACTGCGTATCATGCGTATGTCATGGCATAATATACATATACGAACTGTTATGAGATTTTTGGGGCGGCCTCTAATACACTAGGGTGAAGCTAGAATGAATAAAAAATATATTTGGGGAAATTCTGGTCTTCGCGTCGCGACGCAGGGTCTTGCGCGTCGTGACACGAACAAATCCAGAAACGATTTCATCAGCATTTCCAGTTCGCATCGCGACGCAAGTCTTTGCACGTTGCAACATGGGCAATCCAAAATCAATTCTTCACCAATTTCTCATTACGCGTCATGACGCGGACCCCTTGGGTGTCGTGACACAAGCTTGATTTTCAGGATTCTAAACATGCTTTCTTAAGTCTATCTTACCCCAAATGCATCCCTAACATTTATATATCAAAATCATCATACAAATAATTCCATTAAACTTCAATTTCATATATTCTATACCAATAAATCACCATTAAACAATTCTTTAACCTCATACTCTTGTTTTAAACCCACTTAAGATTTTCCAAAAAAAATTTCATTCAACCTACAATCAATTCCTTTGCTTACTAACTACTTAAAGGCATTCCCTAACATGCCAATAACTCTAGCATGGCATCATACTCTTAAAACTTCAAAATTAAAATTTTGGGTCAAGTTGGCCTTACCTCAATCCACTTGAGGTCTTCACATTCCAAGCTCTCAATTGTTGTTCATTTTCTTCCTTGGTTCTTCTTCTCATTTCTTCTTTCTTTTCTTTCTTTTCTTTTCTTTTTCTTCTTCTTTTTCTTCTTCTTCCTTCTTCTTCTTCTTCTTCTTCTTCTTCTTCTTCTTCTTCTTCTTCTTCTTCTTCTCTCACGTTTCTCTTTCTTCCTCTACACAATTCCCTTTTTTGAATGTGGGAATAGTATCCCCTTTTATACTAGGGACCACTTGTAATTTGCCCATTTAAAGAAAAATGTAGAAGCTTTGAGAAATTTGAAGATTTCTCAATATAGGTCCGAGCACTATTCATTCAAATTTTTGACCTGCGTTTTTGACCTATTTTGGTTTGAATTTTGAAACATATTCAACGTATAAGCTGTAGTTCTTGATCTCAGATTTTCGGCGATATAAAATTCATAAAATTGGAGTTCATATGAGAAAATTACGTCCCAAATACCCTGACTGTCCGGAGTAGAACATCGTACCATCTAGTATCAGAATTTTCGAAGGTTTAGCCGACTGTTCACCAAAGTTATTTCATGAGGGTATATGTATCCAGTCATGATTTATAATATGTGATACTCGTCCCATAAGGTAACAGTAGTTGAGATTCTCGGTCCTTACATTAGAATTGTTCAAGGGTTAATTCTTTATGAGATTCTTGTTTGGTTTGTATCTTAGATTCAAATTTATGCATATATGTATTTTGAATATATTTATATTTTGTAAAAATATTTGATATTTTGAAAATATATTTTTTGTTCTTTAATATATGTTAAAGTTGGTTTTGATGGTAAAAATTAGATTTTGGGTGTTTGGAAAATGTTGGAAGAAAATTGAGTGGAAAAACCACATTTTAAGCTCTCTAGAATTTCCAGAGAGCTGATACTCTATGGAACCGGCATACCGATCTCCAAAAGCATTTACCGGCCATAGACCGGTATGTTGGTACCCTAAGTATACGCATACCGATCTTGCTGTGAGCGCCGTGCGAGAGCAGCATATGCATTCCGCGCATTGAAACTTATTTTTCTTCATTTTATGCATCCGGACTCTAATTCGTCTCATATTTTTTCCTATGGACTCAAAATGGAATATAGTATCCCATTTAATTTTAAAAATAACCCTTGTTTGTGTATCTATTGGTTTGACCTGTTTCATTGCGCGGGGCACTAATCCGACCATAGAGGATCCTGATCTACCCCAACAAAAATGGTATCAGAGCAGGTCTTAACCACGCAAAACACACTTTAAAAAAATCATGCTTTAAATGTTGGACATTTATTTGAATCTATGCTTTTATATTTTAATTTAATTATGCATGAATCATATTTGATATAAGTTGTATTTTTTAAATTAAAATTTTTTGTTTGAACCAAACATGTTATTTAATGACTTGATGTCATGAATCTCTAATGATTAGGAGATTGCTTTTCAGTGATAGTGTTAATAATGTTTGAGCATTATTGGAGAGTCTGTCTCGTCAATACGGAGTTGTATGAGTTCTTGTTACTTATATCAAATACCGTCATTATTGTGAGGGCATAAGTAATTAGGATTTTGGCCGCTCTAGTAAAATATATGATGTAGCGTGATGAGTTCACATGATCACCCAATACCGTCATTATTTTGAGGGTATATTTACAAAGCTCATTAGTGCAAATTGACAAGTATACTCCTAGAACACGTTTGTAATATCCCGCCTAAACCAGAATATTGCCTGTAGGAGACTGGAAAACCCATCTCCATAAGCCTCTGATGCTACTAAAATTTCGATATGATCTCTGATAAAAAAACATACAACCTGGGTCAAAGTCTAACTCCTCGAGACCTGTATATGCAACAGTAAATGCCAATTCAACATAATAAACAAAATGAGCATCATGCCTGACTCATTATATAGAACATAACAATATACACTCTGTGCTCATCACATTAATCATATATACATGCAAATGCAAATATACAACTGGGTTGTGGAAGCCTATTACACATGACCCAGGACCATATAATGACTCTATGATAATTTCTGATTGCATCCGGGTGATATGTTGTCTTCAAGTCTTCTTTGCTCTACTAGCTCTTCCAATTCATCGTAAACCTGCAAATATGGTGAGCTATAAAGCTCATTAAGTAACTCAGGCTTCAAATAAATATCAATTAAACTATAAAAACATATACGGTAAGCACATTCACCAACATATACATAAACTTTATAAATCTCATTCTTAAACGACAGCCATACATATGTATACTATACTCTAATACTTACTCGTTGTAATCTTTGCAATATTACCGTGGACTTAGCTTATGGATTCCATAGTGTACTCCGTATCTACGAGATTCTGACATTTCTCACACACTAATATGAAAATCACACTATATACTTACTTTATGTTGCACATTGTAGCTATACTCTACATATTAGGTATATCACATCTGTTAGACTAGAATTCAACTCATTACCTATCAAACCACCCAAATCCGCAGCTAAGGCCAACCCAAACCTGTGGTGGTTTAGTCAGCTTCAACTATGCATTTCAATATACAATCAGACAAAGTATATAACTGAACTTATACATAAGCTTCTGCTCATGTCACTGGATCTAAAAAGTAATAATTCCTAAAAGCCATCTGTTATTTCTGAAAAGCTGAATCTGAAAACTTTCTATGAAAACTTAAAAATGAAATCTGGAAACTATAATCATGCATCTCTGGAATTCTCATACATCATCTATATTTGCATAACCACGACATACATACATTGAATCCATAAAAGTCTATATCCGGGAAGATACCTCCACTGGTCATGGGGACTAACTATACAGGGTCTATATCTTGGGGCCGTATCAAGATATGGTGATAACTGTACCTAGCCCCATGGGGCAAGGTGTATGCAAAAACCAAAATCTATGTGTCTGAAAACTGTAAAACTTAAAGACAACTTTGAAAACTGGATTGGTCTTATAACTTAAGAAATCTCAACAATTAGAAGATATTGAAATCTATTGTGAGTAAAACCGAGTTCGAAATCTTTTGGCAAAATCAACTAGTGTCGAAATCCAATATATAAAGTTCCAATCTCGAAATTCTTTAGAAATAAATGCTTATATAAAACTGAACAATTATGAAAATGATTTTTATGAAAAAGCTCCATTAAATTGGTGAAATTAAAAACTCATGTGCTCTGGAAAACTGTAAAGCCTTTGTGGATATTTTTGAATCTAGAGCACAGTAAAACTTTGTGTAGTCCTTAAACTTTATGTAGTTAGAATCATATAAAGCATTTAGAAAAAATATTTTTTTGTATTTAGAAACATTCATAAAATTTGAAATCATTTTTATATGAAAATCTTTAAAAAGTCTATGAGAAAATCTTTATAAAACCTTGATGTTTATTGGGGTTACGTATCGCCGTCCCCCTAAATACCTAACTAGTGCCATGGGGTGTTATGTATCACTGTCCTTTCATGACACTGATGATGATATCTAGGGGCGCTACGTATCGCTATTCACCTGGTCCCGAATCTGAATCTAAACTGAAGTCTAGGGGGGTGTTACGTGTCGCTGTCTCCCTCGCCCCGAAAATATCTCTACCTAAGTGCATATAGGATCTTTATGGTAATAAAGACCTCGTGCACACACTTTAGAATCGCTAAAACTATCCGACCTCATAAGGCCCCATACTATGCTTACATAACGTCATTCTGCTACTATAAGGTCAATTCGGATCCTTAATACTGAAGGGCTCATGATGGTCTCACTTGCTATCTATACCTCCTCAAATGAGAAAACATGCATAACAATCTGAGCCTTCACAGACTTCTATTTACTTGCATGCATGCACATCAAATGCTAAAAGAAAATTCATATCTTATCACAACATACAAAGCAATCATACTATAAGCAAAGACCACGTGGTCGATTCAATACAAAGACTTCCTTTGACAATCGGATGCCCTACAATTTCAGTTACTGACTCGGACCATGATTTTAACTCTAACATGCTCTGATACCAATTTTGTAATATCCCGCCTGAGCCAGGACGTTACCGGCAAGAGATAGGAAAACCCATCTCCATAAGCCTCTGATGTTACTAAAATTTCGACATGGTCTTTGCTAAAATCATGCAACCTGGATCAAAGTCCTGCTCCTTAAGACCTGTAAATTCAACAATAAATTCCAATGATGTTGGGGTTTTATTAGGGCGGCGCAGCGAAAGAAACACGATTCGGACGAAATCGTAGTTTAAAATTTTTAAACTCACGAATAAATTATTCAATATCCAATATTAATACTTCATTCATATTTCACCTAAATATATTTATTCGATATCAAATAACAACATAAATGATATAGAAACACCGCGAAACTTTTACGAAACGTTTTTCCGCAAAATAGCATAAAATATATTTCCGACCGAACTGACCCACCAATGCACATAGGGGTTTCCCAGGTCAGCCCCAATATCATTTGGACAGTCGTGGGCTGCCCGAACAGTGACCAACTCACTGTTTGGGCAACCGTTACCCGAAAACACCGTTTTCACTCTGAAATAATTTCCGGTTATTATTTTTTCTTGGGAAATTAAAATAAACTAATTTATTCTAATTACACAATACTTAAAAATAGATTTTTATCCCAAAAATCAGATTTTTATATTAATTATTGTGAGACCCCAATAGTTTGTATTTTGATAATTTTAATCCTAATTTATCAAATACAAATTAAGTGATTTTAAATCACTATCAAAATAATTTTTACATATCATATACATCAAAATAAAACTCACAACAAAAATCCCACAAAAATCAAAAATTACCGAGAGGTCCCAACATTTTCCAGATTTTGTATTTTGGTCCAAATTTATTCAAACCAATATTAGATGATATCTAATCAACACCAATTTAATATACATCATACATACATCATTATACAACACATATATGAAAAGCCTCAATTTTAGTTTAGTTAAGAACCATAATTCTCAAATTAGTCCAATTCATTAAAATTAACCAAATTCAACACTTTAATTTAATCTCTACAATACCAAAAAGTCTCACCACTTTGAAAGACCTCAATAATAATTATAGGTCATCAATGAGTGGCCTAACAACTCTAGAATGGCAATAATATCATCAAATGATCAAAAGTGTGCTTATACACCATTTATAAGCATACTTTGTTAAACACACATGCATACATCTTTCATTCATGCTTCCAACCATCATAACACAAACACAAGAGAGTAGAAAAACTTGAGAACAAGATATGTTATAGCCAAAAATAAAAGAAACAATTTTTCTTCTAATAGGAAGTTGAAAAAATAATTACTAAAATTCATGTTTTTCTTTGGTTAACTTCTTGGCTTCAAACTTTTTATCTCAACTCTCTTTGTTTATATTTTTGGAGGCTTGAACTTGTGAAGCAAAATGAAAAAAAAAAAAAAACCTTTAAATACTACTAGGTCATGGCCGAAATTGGGTAAAGAAAAAGAAAAAAGATATTATGCTATTTTAACAAATTAAAGAAGCAAAAATCAATTTGATAACCTTTATCATAAATGTAAAAGTCAAACGTATACACATTAATCATTTCTTTTAATAAATATCTGTTGGGTTTCTATTAAGTCCCAAGGATCAATTCAAGCAATGAAACACATGTACGAATACTCAAAGAAGTTGCGGAATACTTACAATGATCGGTTTTTAGCGATGCGTTGAACAAAAAACTCTTTTTATGCCCTTTGAAGCTCACGGCAGTGGGCTGTTTTTGCTCCTCCAAATTCGGCCATGGATGATCCACCAAGCTCCAAGCTTTGTGTTGTGATCCCAAGCTCACAAGTGGGTTTCCCTATCACCTTCGCAAGACCCTTAAAGCGTGCTAGCACTCCGGATATTTTGCCGCAACACTTCTTAATGTTTCTTCTCCATATTCGGCATTTTGCAGAAAAATAGAAGAAGAAAAGTGGTCCAAGACCGTGAGAGAAATGAGAGGAAAATTGAGAGAGAATAAAATGTGTTAGGTTGGTTTGATTTTCCAAAAACAATTAAGATATACCAAATTCAAAATTTGGTAAATGGCATTAAAGCCAACCAACTACCACCATCAATCACAATGACAAGTTGTCACATCACTCAAAGTGACTAGACATCACATCAATCGATTGACTAGTGATTTGACGCTTGATGTGACTTGTGGGTCGTATTTTAATTCGCAATGCGAGTGCGCCCGCAAACACTCCCGGGCTCGGGTTCGCTAATTCCAAATTAACAAATTATCCGTTGCGACGTAATTAAATAATTATTCCTAGCAAAATCACTATTCATGTCGCTAATGAATTAATTCTAAATTAACTCGTTTGCCCGAATTAAAATCTAATTTTAATTCCGCGTCGAAATCCAATTTCGTATAATATATCGAATATATTATTTTCTTGATTATTTCCAAAGTAATCGTTTTCTCTCTTTAATAAATATTTTATCCCAGATAAAATATCTCCGTAATTAATCCCAGATTAATTTTCTCTCTTCAAATTAATCCCAGATTAATAAAGTGCGAGTCATACGTCATCGGTGAATCTTCGGGAAGCGACCCATGAGATCCCCGAATATGTTGGCAGTAAATCCGGTCGTCGGACTATCCGAACACGTACGTACCTAGTACTAGGTTTTTACCGATTTACAAGACATGGTTGGCTTCTAGCAAAGCATCATGCCTACCCAATTCTCCATAAATATTCTTACTGGAATATATGATCTATATCAGGCGTAGTATACGTAGTATTGCGTATATCGATCCAACATCGGATGTCACGTGCAAGGCCTGGGGCTGGAATCGTGTCTGCCCCGTACGAAGCACATATCGGATCTCTGGTAACTAGTCTCTATAATCGGATAAACATGACCTAGTCATAATATCCCGATAGCTGCAACATATAAGAGAACGAGTTTCGTATCCTACGTGATCATCATCTCCACTATGACTAGAGTGATACTTCCATCTCGACATCACCCCCAATACACTACGATTCTCAATATACCCAGAAGAGGCGTACACAGGACCTGTTAAAACACTAGACGACCAAGACCAAAGTATATTGATTGTCGCAAGTATTAGCGGTGTAAGTCTCAGGTTAAGACCAAATACACCTACCCTGATTCGGACTTCCATAGACACATAGTCATACTACCAATGGAATTTCGAGGGGTCAATCCAGAGTGAAGCTGTTTTCCGTACCATCGGTAAACACAATCTTTTATTACACTTGCTAACAGAACTATTCCTAATCTGATTAGGATTATTATCGATCCAAAAGGCTTCTTTTGCTGCCTCAGCTGCATCAATAATCCACTTTTGTTGTTTATTCGGTAACAATATCTTGCTTGAAAGATTTCCAGCTCACTGTTCCGTTATTCAAACTGTATAATACCGTTCTTACGACTTATAGTCGTTATTATCGGTTTGGAAACTTGTAACGGTGAACCCAGTCACTTCAAGTTCTCCATCTCCATAGTATAAGACAGCATCCTTAGTTCATCTAAGATACTAAAGGGTGTTCTTAACATCAATCCAGTGACTATCACATGGATGTTGGTAATTATCTAGGTCCCAAGATCAAACAAGACATGAAAATCATGTGTGAACACACAAACGGAGATAGCGGAATACTCACATCGATCGGTTGAGTCGATTTGGAGACGAATCAAGGCCAAATAGCCACTGCCAATGACGCCAAACTGCTGCAGTTCCTTGCCTCCATTTTCAGAATTTTGAGTGACGAAACGGAGCTCCAAGCCTCGTCTAACAGATCCCGGGTCATGGGCGAACCTCCCTACCACCTTCGCAAGACTCGTAAGTGTGCTAACACTTGGATTTCCACCATGAAAATCCACTCTTGCTTCCCTATATGTCACGCCATTTCTGGTTCAAAACCAGTGAAGAAAAATGGTTGTTTTGGCGTGAGGAGAAGAGAGAAAAATTGAGAGAGAATAAGTTGTGTTGTGTGTTAGTTAAAAGCTTTTCCAAAAAGCTTTATATATTTTTTCATAAAATATATATTAAAACATTTACCAAATGATTAATTAAAATCAAAAGTAAATATTTCCCTCCAAACACTATTTCAACAACTCACATCACTATTCAAATGTCACTTTAATAAAGTGATTTGATGTGTGTCTTTCACTCAATCCATCAATCAAATCAATCAATCAATCAATCACTCAAAGTGACTTTTGATTTGACGCTTGATGTGATGATTGATTTGACGCTTGATGTGACTTACGTCGCCGCACTTGAATTCGAAATATGAATGCGCTCGCAATCACACTCGGGCTCGGGTTCGTTAATTCCAAATTAACGATTTTTCCGTCGCGTCGTAATTAAATGATTACGCCTAGCGAATTCACTATTCACGTCGCTAACGAATTAATTCTAAATTAATTCGTTCGCCCGAATTAAAATCTAATTTTAATTCCGCGTCGAAATCTAATTTCGTTTAATATATCGAATATATTAATTTACCGATTAATTCCAAATTATTCGTTATCTCTCTCTAGATGATATTTTATCCTAGATAAAATATCTCCTTAATTAATCCTAGATTAATTTTCTCTCTCTTCTATATAATCCCAGATTATTCAAGAGTGCGAGTTATGCGTCATCGGTGGATTATCGGGAAGCGACCCATGAGATCCCCGGATAAGTTGGCAGTAAATGCGGTCGTCGGAGTATCCGAATCATGTACGTACCAAGTACTACGTTCTACCGATTTACGAGACAAGGTCGACTCCTAGCAAAGCACCAAGTCTTCCCAATTCTCCGGACATATCCATATAGAATATACAAGGATCTATATCAAGCGTAGTATACCAATTGTATTGTGTATATCGGCCCAGTATCGGATAGTCACGTGCTAGGGCTGGGGCTGGATAAGTGTCTGCCCCGTCCGAAACACATATCGGATGTCTGGTAACATAGTCTCTATAATCGGATATTCATGACCTGGTCACAATATCCCGATTGGATGCGCATCACTCAAGAGCACTAATACCGTATCCTGCGTGACATCATCTCCACTATGACTGAAGTGATACTTCCGTCTCGACATCACACCCAATACACTACGACTCTATGATAAACCCAGAGGTGGTGTACGCAGAACCGGTTAAAGCCCTGTACCACCAAGACCAAAGTCTATCGATTATTGTAAGTATTAGCGATGTAAGTCTCAAGTTAAGACTACACACACCTACCTTGATTTCGGCCTCCCATAGACACATAGTCATAATACCAATGGGATTCCGAGGGGGTCTATCCAGAGCGAAGCTGTTTCCCGTACCATCGGTGAAACACGACCTCCTATCGCACTTGCATAAGTATCCGATACTTATATATATGAGAACTATGCTGTTATGCCCTCACAACGCACACAAGTGCAATACTAGCCTATTCCGCATTATCGATGTCCAGTCTCGATAATACTCCGGCTAGGGATATTTAATGATTAATCCTTCGGGGACTGATATTGTCTCATATCATTCTCAATCCAGGAACTAATCATAGGGACCTCTCTTCATTTATATATCTATGGTGATCTAATCACAAATGATGAGAGTACAATTTCCTTGTCACATAGTTAATTTGCTACAACAACACAATGATCTGTGCAAATAGTGACGCTATGGGTCATTTTGTCCAACAATAGATTGGCCTGATTGTGACTCCATATGCTCAAAGCGTATGAGACACCAGGTCGCGTACATTTATTTCAATGTACGAGTTCTCGGAGAGTATCAACAACTTTAAATCTATCCCAATAGATCTTTATTCCTTGAATAAAGGTTGTTTCTCCCAAGAATTCTACGGAGAATTTTCTTGAAAGCCAAGCTTTCACCGATTGTATGATGGGAATATCATTTCCAAGAAATGATATATCATCATTACTTAGGACATTCACTTTCAGTGCACTCCCAATAACCTCCTTATATACATAAGAATCATTTTCGTTTTGAATCAAATCATACACCATTATGATTACATCAAAACGATAATTCCAAGAACTCAATGCTTGCTTCAATCCATACATGGATTGAATAACCTGTAAACTTTGTTTGCTCGTTTTGGTACGACAAAACCGTCAAGATGTTATAAACATCCTCCAAAAGGTTTCCGTTTAAGGAAATCGGTTTTGGCATTCCAGCTGCCATATTTCATAAATGAAACATGCAGCATCATCAAACATCATCCAAATGGATTTACTGTGGCAACAGGTAAAAGGTTTCTTTGTAAACGACACAATGTTGATAGCGATACCTTTTCGCTACAAGCCTAGCTTAGTACGTTGGTATGTTGCCTTCCATGTGTGTCTTCCTTGAAGACTTATATAGTACCAATAGGCACAATGCCTTCCGGTACAACAACTACTATCCAAACTTAGTTGGTATACATGGAATCCATTCCGGACATCATGGCACTTTGCCATAATAGGGAGTCGATACCTTGTATCACTTCCTCATACGTAGTCAGTTCGTATTTCTCAATAATATTGACATCTTTATGAGGTAAGATCAGAAACTCATACCCCAGGTTATTTTCTGACTCTCTCCGACTTACGTGGTTCTTGTGTATTCGGAGATTATTGGTATAGTATCATCCTTAATGAACTATCTGTGTTCCATTAAGGATCGGTGTCTGGAATAGTATTACTCTGATTTTCATCGAGTTTTACTATCCTCCCACTTACCACTGCATATTGGTATTCCTCTTAGGAAAACCACATGGCGAACAACAATTACATTGTTCTCTTGTGAGTTGTATAAGTACTATACTTTTGGTTTCCCTAGGATAACCTATAATTTGGCACTTATCCGATTTGGGTTTTAGTTTGGTATCATCCAAACATATGCCTAGCATTCCCAAATTTTCAAGAATGAGAAAACCTGGTTTCTTTCATGTTCATATCTAATATGAAGTCTGTCTAACAGATTTTATGGAACCTTATTCAAAATAAGTTCTGCACTTTTTATGCGTATCCGTTGAAGGAAATGGTAGCTTAGAGCGACTCATGATTAACCTTATCATGTCCAGCAAAATTCGATTTCTCCGTTCAGACACTCCGTCAAACTGACGTGTTCTGGGAGGAGTCCTCATTGAAAGAATACTATACTCTTTCAAGTATTTGAGAAACTTGTTGCTTAAGTATTTTCATCATGGTCTAACCGCGACGGTTTAATACTTTAGCCGATCTGTTTGTCTATTTCGTGTCGAAACTCTTTGAATTCATCAAAAGTTTCCGATTCGTGTTTCATAAGAAACATATAACCATAACGCGATGCCACATCCGTAAAGGTCACGAAACATTCATATCCACCTCTAGCCTAGCTAGACATGGGCCCACTTACGTCACTATGAACGAGGGCTAACAGATCGGTGGCACTTGCACTTTTGCCAAGTAAAAGTGTTTTTAGGCACTTTGCCCAATAAACTAGATTCGTAGACATTATTTGAATGGAATCAAATATGTCCTAGTATCCACTCTTCGAAAGTGTGGACATACGAGTCTTGTTTAATTGTGTCCCAGACAACAATGCCACTCATAAGTCTCAACTGATTTACTCAGTTTGAGCTATTTGTTTGTCATGTCATATTTTTGAGATTTATTTATATTCAAAATATAAATACTGTTATTCACATCTAATGTGTTTATCTCAATATCATCTTTATAAAATAAAACACTTTAGTGTTATAGAATATAAATGTATACCTGCAACGGGTTAAACCCTGATATAGAGATAATGTTTCTAGTCAAACTAGTTACATTATAACAGTTTCCTAATTTAAGTACACACCTGAAGGGTAGTTCCTAAACTTAGGTTTCTACGGTTAAAACAGTGACTCTCGTCCCGTTTCCTATTCGTAGATCAATCTCATCTGAAGTCAGTATCCTGCTTACAGCAGATTCTGCACAACAGTACATATTTATGTACCACATTTAGTATCTAAAATCCAATTTTAATACTAGCAGTGAACATCTTTATAACAAACATAGTTGAAGCCGGAGCCTTGCCCCTATTCACTTCCTTCATGTCTGCCTTGTCCATACGGCAGTCACTCTTCAGTGACCCCGTTTTCCACAGTTTAGGCAGACATTTTGGGATATGTCCTTTGTCTTCCCAGAAGATTATAATGACTTTTGCCTTTGCCCATTTTCCACACTCCATAAGCTTTTGGCCAAGCCTTGGCCTTCTAGAATATCGAAGTAAGGTGCGCCTTGCGCTACTTGCCTTATTGCAAACTTTGGCTTTGTCTCCTTGAGAATAGCCATTAACTCTCCAAGAGTTTATTATTGCAATTTGTACTTCTAAGATCTAAGGATAGATCTATGAAGATCCTTCAATTCCATTATCATACTATAAGGATCTAATCCTTAGTTCTGATTAAGAAATTAAGTAGTCTATTTGGTAAGGATGATGGATTAAGCACTAAAGTTATCATCACATGAATATTCCAAATATAATGCTCTTCTATTTGCTTACTCCGGGCTTAGGCCTAAGATGTTATTTTATCAAATAAAGTAACTTCTTAGTTTTCAGGACTTTCCTGATGTTTTATTCCCAATTTTGAAAATTAAAGCCGTTTAAATACATTTTCACCCAGGATTATGTTTTAAACATTAATCTTTCAATAATCTTGATTCTAATAGTCCAACTATTTAATCAACGATTTTAGGTACAATTTATTATAATGATTACTATAGTCTAACTATATAATCAACTATAATTTAATTGGTAAATTCAATTATATTGATTACTATAATCCAATTATAAAATCAACTATTTAATTGAAATAGTTTGAATACAGTCCAACTGTTCAATTAAAACAACATTAAATATTATTCCAACTAATATATTAATTTATTTGACGAAATAATTTGTAATGAGCGCGTATGCCAAGTAACTAAACGAATATTGCAAATTTAATACTTGCCTCCCACTATTTTTTCGGCGAGCCTCTAACCCTCTGTTGAGTACTCGGGAAACCTTGTTTCCTAGTGGGCTAGGATCCCGTTAAATAACACACAATCTTGACTTTGGCCAACAAATTGTATGATAATTAACTAGGTAGATCTCTAAGATCAATTGGATCCCATCCAATTCCTAGATCCAGTAGGTGGACATCCAAGTCCGAAACATATATCTTATATATGCCAATATATCCAATATATTGCCTAACCTTTTTCCTCTGAATCAACTAAGCCTTGGCTTTGGCACAACAAACTTAGTGATCCCAGTTAAGCGGAACCCATTGACCTTGGAAAGCTTCGTAATCAATGTCGATGGACAAGAAGTGATCTTGACTTTGGTTTAGGTTAAGAACCCTAATTTCTCAAATTAGTCCAATTAATAAAATTAACCAAATTCAACACTTTAATTTAATCTCTACAACACCAAATAAGTCTCACCATTAATCTCTACAACACCAAACAAGTCTCACCACTTTGAAAGTACTCAAGAAAAATTTTAGGTCATCAATGCGTGGCCTAACAACTTTAGAATGGCAATAAGATCATCAAATGATCAAAAGTGTGATTATACACCATTTATTAGCATACTTTGTTAAACACACATGCATACATCTTTCATTCATGCTTCCAACCATCATAACACAAACACAAGAGAGTAGAAAAACTTGAGAACAAGATACGTTATAGCAAAAAATAAAAGAAACAATTTTTCTTCTAATAGGAAGATGAAAAATAATTACTAAAATTCATGTTTTTCTTTGGTTAACTTCTTGGCTTCAAACCTTTTATCTCAACTCTCTTTGTTTATATTTTTGGAGGCTTGAACTTGTGAAGCAAAATGAGAAAAAAAAACCTTTAAATACTACTAGGTCATGGCCGAAATTGGGTAAAGAAAAAGAAAAAAGATATTATGCTATTTTAACAAATTAAAGAAGCAAAAATCAATTTGATAACCTTTATCATAAATGTAAAAGTCAAACTTATACACATTAATCATTTCTTTTAATAAATATTTGTTGGATTTCTATTAAGTCCCAAGGATCAATTCAAGCAATGAAACACATGTGCGAATACTCAAAGAAGTTGCGGAATACTTAC
Source organism: Zanthoxylum bungeanum (assembly GCA_019454045.1). NCBI lineage: Eukaryota > Viridiplantae > Streptophyta > Magnoliopsida > Sapindales > Rutaceae > Zanthoxylum > Zanthoxylum bungeanum. The sequence continues at coordinate 29,863 of SKCR01018985.1, forward strand.
AATGATCGGTTTAGCGATGCGTTGAACAAAAAAAAACTCTTTTTATGCCCTTTGAAGCTCACGGCAGTGGGCTGTTTTAGCTCCTCCAAATTCGGCCATGGATGATCCACCAAGCTCCAAGCTTTGTGTTGTGATCCCAATCTCACAAGTGGGTTTCCCTATCACATTCGCAAGACCCTTAAAGCGTGCTAGCACTCCGGAAATTTTGCCGCAAAACTTCCTAATGTTTCTTCTCCATTCTCGGCATTTTGCAGAAAAATAGAAGAAGAAAAGTGGTCCAAGACCGTGAGAGAGAGGAGAGGAAAATTGAGAGAGAATAAAAATGTGTTAGGTTGGTTTGATTTTCCAAAAACAATTAAGATATACCAAATTCAAAATTTGGTAAATGGCATTAAAGCCAACCAACTATCACCATCAATCACAATGACAAGTTGTCATATCACTCAAAGTGACTAGACATCACATCAATCGATTGACTAGTGATTTGATGCTTGATGTGACTTGTGGGCCGTACTTTAATTCGCAATGCGAGTGCGCCCGCAAACACTCCTGGGCTCGGGTTCGCTAATTCCAAAGTAACGAATTTTCCATTGCGACGTAATTAAATAATTATGCCTAGCAAAATCACTATTCACGTCGCTAACAAATTAATTCTAAATTAACTCGTTTGCCCGAATTAAAATCTAATTTTAATTCCGCGTCGAAATCCAATTTCGTATTATATGTCGAATATATTATTTTCTCGATTATTTCCAAATTAATCGTTTTCTCTCTTTAATAAATATTTTATCCCAGATAAAATATCTCTGTAATTAATCTCAGATTAATTTTCTCTCTCTTCAAATTAATCTCAGATTAATAAAGTGCGAGTCATACGTCATCGGTGAATCTTCGGGAAGCGACCCATGAGATCCCCGGATATGTTGGCAGTAAATCCGGTCGTCGGACTATCCGAACACGTACGTACCTAGTACTAGGTTTTTACCGATTTACAAGACATGGTTGGCTTCTAGCAAAGCATCATGCCTACCCAATTCTCCAGAAATAGTCTTACTGGAATATGTGATCTATATCAGGCGTAGTATACGTAGTATTGCGTATATCGATCCATCATCGGATGTCACGTGCAAGGCCTAGGGATGGAATCGTGTCTGCCCCGTACGAAGCACATATCGGATCTCTGGTAACTAGTCTCTATAATCGGATAAACCTGACCTAGTCATAATATCCCGATAGCTGCAGCATATAAGAGAACGAGTTCTGTATCCTACGTGATCATCATCTCCACTATGACTGGAGTGATACTTCCATCTCGACATCACACGAAATACACTACGATTCTCAATATACCCAGAAGAGGCGTACACAGAACCTGTTAAAGCCCTGGATGACCAAAACCAAAGTATATTGATTGTTGCAAGTATTAGCGGTGCAAGTCTCAGGTTAAGACCAAATACACCTACCCGGATTCGACTTCCATAAACACATAGTCGTACTACCAATGGAATTCCGAGGGGTCTATCCAGAGCGAAGCTGTTTTCCGTACCATCGGTAAACACAACCTCCTATTACACTTGCATGAGTATCTTATACCCAAATATATGAGAACTATGCCGTTATGCTCCCACAACGCGCACAAGTGCAATACTAGTCTATTCCGCATTATCGATGTCCAGTCTCTATAATACTACAACTAGGGATATTTAATGATTAAACCTTCTTGGATTGATACTGTCTCATATCTTATCAATCCGGAACTAATCATATGGACCTTCTATCATTTATACATCTTGGTAATCTAATTACAAATGATAAAAGTGCAATTTCCTTTGTCACATAGTTAATTTGTACAACACCATGATCTGTACAAATAGTGATGCTATGGGCCACAACTATCCAACAATATCAACTTAGATATTTTATATTTTTAATTACTTTAATTATTTAATAATTAAATAATTAAACAATTATTTAAATACAAATATCCAAATATATGTATTATATTTACTTTAAATAATCCAAATACATATATTAATGATATATGTCAAATATCATAGTTGACAATTAATTAATGTGTATTTAATAAAATCAAGTATTTAATATAAATACACATTAATTAAGAAATGACCAAAAGGCCCATATGCATTATCTTTCATTTAATCGTTAAATGATTTATAAATAATCAGTATTATCATAAAAGTTGTCATAGTGCTCTACGAGTATATTTCATTAGTGAGACTCTCTAAGTTCAGGCATATCCATCACGAAATCCAATTTATCCACCATAAATTATGACGACCATGGATAAACTCATTAAACTATACAGGTCGAGGTCATCGCAATGTATAATCCATCCGTCACGGGTATTCGGATTATTCCAGCGATATAGATATCAACGTCAAATCTCTATAGGTATAATATCGTCGACGTTTCTATTAGCAATCTCATAATAACACTTAGAACTCACTTCTACAGTGTACCATAGATCCATGGATTTAACGGATTGCTAATCCTATAATGAATACCTATGCTCTGTACACAGAACTGACGAATCTTATCTTGATACACAGGATTTCCTGAGGATCAGTCCACACCCAACGAACAGGTGGAGGTCTGATCTAAATAGATCGGTGGCGTGACTGCCATCAAAGTGTAGAGGATACCTCATATATCCACAATGGTATCTCAGTCAAAGAATCACTATACTACTCAACCCGAGAAGTTTCTTAATGACGTTGGTGTATCATCTATTAAGAATCTTCGGTGAGTCGTTAATGTTTATCCGATATAAATACTCAAGGATGGAGGAGCAGTTAGCATTCATGTTTTGAACATGATTGACGAGATCCGATATTTAGAGCGTTAGAGCATCATGATTGATGACAGGCTAGGCTGAAATTTGATTTCGTCTGTTTACCTGGTACATATGTTGGCTTTGTGTTGAACTTCCACATGCATTCGATGCAAGCCACTTATGAAAGCTTCATAATATGTTGTGCACGGTGGAACATGATTTCAAGAAAGTGAATCCTGGTTTATATCTCCACAGTGGAGCGAGTTTTTCGAAGACTTCTAGGAAATCGAAGAAAATTAAAATGAGAAAGAAAAATATAGCAAAGAAAGACTCCAACAAACTCACGAAATATAAAACTGCAAGACCGAAGGTAGCTCGTGATGAATGTCTGCATTGCAAGAAGTATGGATACTAGAAGCGAAATTGTCCTAATTAGAAAGGAAAAACAGGACCCACAGATACGCTTTCTATTTTTCCTATTATTGACATCTCTTTAGCCTTAGATGCAAATGGTGGTTGGGTGTTAGACACCAATAGTCCCACTCATATTTGCAACTTCATATAGGTCATTATGTTTTGGAAAAAAATGGAAATGTCTTTAATATAGAGGAAAATAATAGTAAAAGATATTAGTTGAATAATATTGAATTATGACATATGAGATTGGGCCACTGTAGACATTGTATTTTTACACATAACTCGATAATGAGTATTGTATAGTGGCACCGCTTGAAAATTTGGAGAGTTTAATGTCAGAGGGAAAAACTCCAAAAATTTAAAAGAGTAGACAAATCTAGGTCGGACATCACCAATCTCCGGCCAGCCTCTCGGATAATAAAATCCGACCGGATATACCCTGAAAATCTTAAATCCGATCGGATATAGGAAAGTTTTCAGTGAACGTGCAATCACTAAAATCAATGGATCTGATTAATGTCCGGCTATATATATATTTCAAATAAATATCTGGCCAGACACGTATCGAGTTGTCAGCCAGTGTGCAAATTTCAATTACTGAAATCACGGACCTGATTGATGTCCAGATAAATATATATTTGAAATAAATGTCCGATCAAACATAAATCGAGCTGGAGTTGACACTGCAGATTGAAAATCACTAGAGACATGAAGAGCATTTGATTTCCCTTTCCCTTTTCAGCTCCAGCTTTAGCACTATAAATTAGTGCTCAAGCCATCGACAATGATAACTTTAGTCTTCAAACATCAGTCTTGTCCCAAGTTTTGAAATCCTGAAACCTGAAACTCTGAAAGAAATCATGGAGAGAAAAACAGTGACGAAATTGTTAAGAGTTTCCCAGAGTTTTCTTTTCCAGCAAGCAATCCGAAAATCATCCAAGCTTTCAGATGAGCTTTCCGAGACAGCTTAACTTAAAATATATGACATGAGGACACCCTATTATCATTTCTCCTTATTTTACAGTATTGTTCTTGACATTTTATCTTTAGTCGAACTTGATTTACGTTCGGTCAGACATACACAAGTCAAATAATTATTTGGCCATATATAGTTATTTCCTTTTGGTATATAGGATTGAAACCCCAGACATAAATTTCATAGCCGATCCTGAATGGACGATAATATGGTCTATATTCGGGATATAACTCCATCTACCACCTGCAAAATAATCAAACGTGGCATTTTTACATAACTCGCTTTCATGGTTATTACGTTTTTTCTAGACTATTACTGTAGTAATGCATTTTTTTGTCTAGTTCACATGGAATGTCTGGCCAGACTCATTAAATATCCTGCCAAACATCCCTAATGTCAATATCTAGCCAGGCTTTTTCGAAGCCAGGTCGGTTTCATTGTCTTATCCTTTAATCATTGTCTTGTATAAATATTGTCTTGTTGCTTTTGTTTATGTTCTATAATTTCTATTATTATTTCTATCCATGTGTGCCTTTGCCTTGTTACACTTCTGTTTTACGATGAATGTTCAGCCATATTTAAACTAAGTCTGGCTAGACATTAATTTCATAAAGAATGTCTAGCCAAACTTTTACGAAGCCAGGCTGACAAGGTGTATATTTTATCATGCTTACTTTGTTGTCTTTCTTTATTATTGATATGCTTTATAATCAATTATTTACTGCCATGTTACTTGATTATTATTGTTAATTGTTCTTGAATTTGTGCTATCTATCTCTTTGTTTTATAAAAACATGTCTGATCGGATATGCAATATGTCCGGTCGGACATCAGTCACATGAAAAATGTCCAGTTAAATATATGCCCTTATTTATTCTATTCATATTTTATTATGGCTTCGACTGCTTCTGGATAATTATAACTTTCTCCATAACATTCCTCTTTTTACTGCCTTTATAATTCTATTTATGGATATGTATCTTTTATCAAATCTATTACCGTCTTTATTAAGTGGTTGCATTCTTATGTGTTTAAATTGTTAATTGCATGATATCGCATATTAAGATATGGCGATACCTCTTTTAAACCTGGATATTATATTGGCATCAGTAAAGGACCATTACGAACCCAAACAGATTTAAGGTCGGACCTTGAGAGGGGGTAATACAGTCTTAAATCATTCCCAGTGTCTTATACTCGATGGCGATTCATTTATTCTCTAGGTAGACCCCCGTGGGCTATCCGTACTCTTTACGGGATGGGAGCCCAACAATATCATTGTCACCGACATCATAGACATACGGTAAATCCCGCTTCGCTCCTACAACCATATAGGTGTTAGACGTCTATCTAAATTGGTTAAGGATGGTTTGATTGAAGATCTTATCTTAGATCCTTATCCGATTTATGAGTCATGTATCCAAAGAAAAATAAAAATTTTCCATTTCTTGATGTGGGCACCGTGCTAATAAATTATTTGAGCTAGTACACAATGATGTGTATGGTTCATTAAAGCATGTCGCTCATGGCGGTTGTACATACTTTGTGACTTTCATAGATGATTTCACGATTGGCTATGTCTATTTGATGAGACATAAATTGGAAATATTTGATAAGTTCAAAATATTCCAAAATGAAGTTGAAAAACAAATCGAGAATTCATAAAATGCCTTCGTTTAGATCGATTTGGTGAATACATGAGTGAAAAGTTCATATGTTATTTAAGGGAGAATGAGATTCTCGCTCAATATAGCCCACCAGAAACTCTTCAACACAATGGTGTGTCTGAACAAAGAAATCGTACTATATTGGATATAGTGAGATCTATAATAAGCTAAAGGTATAATCCATATTACCTTTGAGGTTATAATTTACTTACTGTTGCCCACATACTGAACAGAGTTCCATCGAAAGTTGTTTCTATGACTTCATGTCAGATATGGTATGGTAGAATTCCAAGTCTTGGATATTTAAAGATTTGGGGTTGTCCCGCGTAAGTTGTAGTAGCACACAAGGATAAACTAGTACCATTTTCGTTAGACATCCTGAAAACTATTTGGGATATCAATTCTACGATTCTGAGCAATGAAATATATTTATTGCTCATTATGCTACTTTTCTTGAAAATGAATTTTTGAGAGAAATTGAGAATTGTAGAAAGATTGAAATCAATAATTTCGATCCTAACTTAAAGGAACCTGAGATGGAACCATTGATCCAACTAGGTGAAGGATCTTTGAAAAAAGGTTCTACGTAGGTCGAGTAAAGTGTCGAGGCCTTCAGAAGGTTATTTTTTATGTCTGAAAAGAGCTTAAATGTTCTCCTCATGGGGAGCAATTCCAACCACGTATGAAGAGGCAATATTAGATATCGATTCAGGGAAATGGCAAGAAGCCATGAAATTCGAAATGGATTCTATGCATGATAATCAAGTCTGGGATTTGATTGATCTTCCTGAATGAGTTCAACCTATTAGTTATAAATGTGTTTATAAAATAAAGCATGGGCTCGATGGAAGGTGAAAACCTTTAAGGCCCGACTGATAGTGAAAGGTTACCCTCAACATTCCAGGCATGATAAAGTCCATTATGATACATTTATCCATTGTTGCATATCACGATTATGAGATATGATAGATGGATATGAAAATCGCGTTCCTAAATAGATTCCTCGAGGAAATTATCTATATGAAACAACCAGAGGGTTTCGTAACCAGTGAGACTTCAAACATGATTTGTAAGCTCAAAACGTCCATTTATGGACTTAAACAGACGTCCTAAAGCTGGAATCGTCATTTTGATGAGATAATTAGATTATCTAGATTCATTAAGAATGATGAAGAATCATGTATTTATCAAAAAGATATTGGGAGCATGATAATATTCCTTGTACTGTATGTAGACAATATCTTTGTTATTGGGAATGATATAGGATTGATGCAAAGTGTAAAAGCCTACATTTGTAAGAAATTCTTCATGAAATACATGGGTAAATCTTCATATATACTGGGAATAAGGCTCTACAGAGATACATAAAGGAAGCTTATACGGTTGTCGCAATCCACATACATAGATAAAATGTTAAAAAGATAAGGTTTTACGAACTGCGAGACAGTAAATGTACCATTTTGATACGACATACATATGTCGAAGAAAATGAAACCTCAGATTGAGGAAGAAAGAGATAGAATGTCTAACTTACGATATGCTTCTTGTATTGGAGGTATTATGTATGATATGATAAGTACAAGACCCGACATTAGTTTCAGCATTAGTGTGACTAGCCGATATCAATCTAGTTCGGGTAATGAGCATTGGGTAGCCGTGAAACATATCCTGAAATACCTTAAGGGTATTAATGATCAGTTTCTAATTTATGGAGAAGATGAGTTACAACTTAAGGGTAATACAGACCCCGATTTCCAAGGAGATCCGGATGATAGAAAGTCTACATTCATATACATATTTTACCTTAATGGCAGTGTAGTTAGTTGATGATGTTCAAAACAAGGATTTATAATTGATTCCACCACTGAGGTCGACTTTGAAAGCTGCTAAATAGGTTTTTGGATTAGAAATTTTATCACAGAACTAGACATTGTGCCTAGTTTTTTTGATCTGATCTCACTTTACTAAAGAGCCAATATCGCACTCCAAATCTAAACATGTGCAAATGAAATATCTCGTGATTAGAGAAATTATCGAATGAAAAGATATAGTGGTCTTAACAGTTCAAGGACAAGACAATATAGTAGTCCCGCTTGCTAAGACCTTACCTCCAAAGTTATTCGATAAGCATGTGGAGGAGATGAGACTTCGATACCATCCGGAATGACACTAAGCAAGTGAGAGTTTATTGGAGTTGGTATTTTGAGCGTCAATCCGAAAAATACATTATATATTATATTTTATTATTTATTAATAAAAGAACTACATCTTCATTTCAATTTTATTAATGGTAACTATTATTGTGTCATTATCTCTTAGTGCATATTGGTTTTATATATATATTGAGAATGACGCCTACCTTAGAGTAGAAACGGGGTAATATTGGACACTGGGTGTGGTCTGATATTGGGATAATTTACTATTATAAACTATTCTTAAAGTGTGTGCGTGTGTGTATGTATTTCTAGTCATTGGTTTTAGAATACAGTTGAATTCCTATAACCTATAAGACTAGCAAAGGAAGCTCGTTTAGACATTTGGGTATTCATTGGAGTGAAATAATGAATGATTCACAAATGATTCCTAATAGTTGGTAATACACGCCACCATCAATAGGAATCTCTTCAAGTCGAGTAGCATATGTGATCCTTTGACTATAGGATATCATTGGTTTTGTGTGTGATCCTCACACTTAGATGGCATGTATGTTACAGACCTTTCATGGTCAAGCCAGTAGATGTTCGTTGGGTGGGTGTGGATCGATGCACTCATTATCGGTGCGTATCAAGATATGATCTGTCAAACTAAATGTGTACCATAAGGGGTTTAAGTATCCACGTTTATGAGTCACGATTCTGAAGACTTTGGCCAAAGCCTATTATCTACGGATGATCGTAAATACACCAAAAATAGTGTTCTGATTAGTTATAAATAATTATGGACAATGACATGTCGACAATATGAAATGTGCATCATGGAAACTTGACGGTATAATATATATTTCTTAAGCACAACTTGGATAGCCTACGATGGAAGGGTTGCTAAACATATATGATGACCTCGACTTATATAGTTCAGAAAGATCATTTGTGCTCTTTGCAATTTTGGAGATGGCCAAATTGCGTACATATGATTTAGAGTCATATGATGAACGTGTCTGAACTTATAGAATCCCACAATATGTATTGTACTCATTGAGCACCTGAGTAGCCAATTATATTTGATAATAAATAATATTTGATATTATAATTATCAATTAAAAAAAATTAAGTGTTATTTGATAATATTAATTATTTATTAGACCAATTAGGATTAATTAGATTAATCAAATTTATCTAATTGTTAAATAAATAATCACAATGGCATTATTATAATTTTATAAATATCTCTACAATTGGATGGTATTTCGATAATTGCCAAATATGTATGAATAGGTGTATATAACTTGATTTAATTTGATTCATCAAGTTATTAAACCAAATGATAAGATTACACCTATATGCATATTTAGACAAATAAGATTAAGCACACCATTAACGTTGATTAAACTTTTATTAATATAATAAAAGATAAGTTAAGCATAAAAGATAAGTTTAAGCATTTTAACAAGTAAGTTTTAACCTAAAGAAAATAATTGTAGGAGAAGGTTTTAAAGTTTTCTACAGTTTTCAACAAGAGAAGAAGATTTGATCTTTCATCCAGACTTGCTAGGTAAGTTTTGACGTTCTCTAATAAGTTATGTTTTTTAATGATTTGATATCACTAGTGAATCATATGGTGATATATTATGTATTTGATGCATAATAACATAACTTGAAGTTGAAATATGGTTAAAGATTTGTGTATAAATGTTTAAAAAAACATAGAAAATAAATATAGTTGTGATTGGGTCATGTTTTGTATATGTTGGACATGAAACATAAAAGTTGGAGTTTTGAAATCTAGGTAAAAGTCTGAAATTATGGCTACCATTCTAGAATCACTTGACCACTTTTAAGTGACCTAAAATTGTTCAAGTGTGTTACTTTTTTGTGCGATTCTTATTTGATTTGTATTTTAGATTCAAATTTATACATATATGTATTTTTAATATATTTATGTTTTGTAATAATATTTGATATTTTGAAAAATATGATTTTTGTTCTTTAATTTATGTTGAAGTTGGTTATGATGTTAAAAATTAGATTTTTGGTGTTTGGAAGTGTTTGAAGAAGATTAAAAGAAAATGGGTGGAAAAACCTAATTTTCAGCTCTCTGGAATTTCCAGAGAACTGATACTCTCTGGAATCGGCATGCCGATATCCAAATGGGCTTACCGGTCCATAGACCGGTATGCCGGTACCCTAACTATGCACACACCAGTCTCGCTATGCGTTGAAACTTGTTTTCTCCATTTCTTATGCTTCCGGACTCCAATTTATCCCAGATTTGTTTATTATAGACTCAAAATGGAATATAGTATCCCATTTAATTTTAAAAATACATCCATATTTTGTATCCACTTGTTTGGCATATTTTCGTTGTGCGGGGCACTGATCCGACCCGGATCTGCCCCAACAGTCATGTTATCAGATTCACAGTTATAGCTCATGTGCACAGTTACAGTTTTCGGTTCATGTTTACAAGTTATAGTTTCGAGTTATGTTTTTATTTTTAAAACATGTGTATGGTTTTCGATCATGTTTATATTTTCAGTTCACGTCATTGTTTTCATATTTATAGTTTACAAGTTTTCAAATCATGTTTATAGCATACGAACTTGTTTATAGTTTACAATCATGGTTTGCAGGTCATGTTTACAGTCTACAGACACATTTACAGTTCACATGCATGCTGACAGTTTTCATCTCATGTTTATAGTTTGCAATTCATGTTTACAATTTTCTAGCTCACGACTTTCACGTTATCAGTTCATGATACACACGTATTTTAGTTCATTAGTTATGTAGTTTCAATTCATGAAATACAAGTCAAGCATCATGTTTTATAGTTGACAACCCATGTTTTACCGTCCATATTTACAAGTTCATGATTTACATGTCATGTTACAGATGTTCAGTTCATGTCACGATTTTCTGTATATATATTATTTACAGTTCAAGATACTCGATTTTCTTATGCTCCACGAATCAGATTTGAAGTAATTTTATTTAAATATGCAACGTCACGTTGTTATATGTTAAATTTTAGTGTTCACTCACTTGGTCGTTCATAAAACTTAATTCTCCATTTTAAGTTTTGTATTGCAGGATTTTGTTCATGCAGAGGACAAGCTTTGGAGAAGATGGACACCAGCTGTAGCTATTAGGAACACGATATCAGGGGTCCACAGATTCGCATATTTGACATGATAGGCCATGAGGCTGAATTTTATTAACATGTGTAAATCACGTTGTGTGCGATATGTTTTATGTAATTTCATGTGCATTGTAGCTCAATCATGCATGTATTCAAGATTAGACAGCTCAGTTATTAGTTATAACACGTCTAGGGATGGCAATTTTACCCACAAACCCGCAAACCCGCAAAAACCTGCCCGCAATGGGTAGGATTTGGTAAATATATTAGTGGGTGCGGTGCGGGTTTGGTAATTTAAAGCAAAACCCACTGCGGGTGCGGTGTGGGTTTGGTATTTAAGAAATAAATGCGGGTATCCGCTGCAGGTATCCACATACCCGCAATATTATTTTTTATTAATTAATATTTTTAGGACAATATAAAAAAACCTTTATACAAAAACAACTAACAAAACCTAAACCTAAAACATTAATCCACAGTTCCACACTCCCACTCAGCCGCAACCCGCAACCTGCCCAACTGGAGATTTTTTGCATGACTATTATTGTTTTTTTTATCACACTTGTTAATAAAATTATAATACAAAAATTTTCATTAAGTTCACATGATCAGAAACGGGAGAGAAGCAAAATAAGCTAGTGTTTGCTGCAACTTCATTAGCTTTCCTGCTTTTAATTACACTTACACCACTTGAGTCTTGTAAGCATCATTTTCATTACACTTAGCATAAAAATATGACCAAAGGTTGGTGATTACTTTTTAGCTTATTATCGATTGAGTTGGAAAACTTAGATCATTATAATTATGAAAGGAAGAACTCGTTTTAATTATGTTTATATGAAAAATAAACATATGGTATCGAGTCTTTCATACATTATATTATCTATGTATTGTATACATACATTGCATGTTGTATATGTCAAATGAAAAATAAATGTGAAAACTACAGTTAGCAATTAAAAATAAATTATTTAATTAAAAAATATATTATTAAGAACACCAAATAATTCAATATTTTAAAAACCCGCAAAAAATCCGTTGGGTACCATTGCGGGTTTGGTAATTTATTTTTATATGCGGTGCGGGTTTGGTAATGAAAATTAAAACCCGCAACGGATATGGTGCGGGTTTGGTAATTCATTTACATATGCGGGTGCGGGTTTGGTAATGGTAAACCCGCACCATACCCTACCCACTGCCATCCCTAAACACGTCACACATGTACAAGTTATAAGGCTCAAGTAGATGATAATATCGTCTTCTGTCGGTCACGTCCTGGGAAATTGGGATGTGACACATCAACCCATTTAAAGACTTTACAATCTTTACATTTCCAAAATTTTGAATTTGGATTTCTTGTTGTATGTGAAATAAATAATAATTGATAACTGTAATGACAATTATTACATCGTCGTTGTTACTTCGAATTTTCACTTATATTAGATGATATTGCAATTATAATTAAGTTGCAATAAGCAAACCAACAGCAACAAATTTAAATTCAAAAGTAATAGATAACAAATCACTTTATAAAACCACCTAAAGATCAATTTAAAAATAAAGTTCTTAAATCTCATGACTAAACAACTCTCAGTGGATATAAAATTATATCTAATGATGAAACATGTTAACACTAATGCAATAGCAATAAGAGACCTAGAGACTACATGGGAATGAATTAACTTTACCTGCTATTTCTTTTCCAACAATTTTGCTTCTCAAAGTAAACAAATGATATTAATTAATCAACTAAAATAATTGGTTTTGAATTTCATTTGATTACGTTTTGTAACCATTCAATATTCCAAAAAAATACAGTTGTTTTGGTGCTAAATTTTTACTATAAATCAAACTCCAGAAATCTGAATTTCATTTGATTACCTTTAAAAAGATAAATTGAAGTATTAACAATAAAAATCAAATACCCAATAAAAAATTCACCTTTAAAAAATAATCAAACATCACAACAATTCTCCATCAATATAACCATAAATAACAAACTCTATATCACCAAAAGTTATTTTTTGAAACCCACGGTCGCAAGCCTCAAGCTTTCAACATAATAAACTAACTAAAAAATATCATGCATTGATATATTTTACAGATCAATAAAAATCAAATACCTAATACAAAACTCAGCTTCTGAAAGAATAATCAAATATCAACAATTGTCCACTAATATAACCATAAATAGCAAACTCTATATCACCAAAAGAGTTTTTTTTTTGAAACCCACGATCGCGCAAGCCTCAAGCTTTCAACATAATATAGACTAAAGTATCATGCAATGATATATTTTACAGATCTGAAGCAAAAAAATTTGGACTTTCAAAAAATCTTAAAGACTTATTTTTTAAGAAAAAATTTTCACTATATCTAATTTTCTGAAGCTTTTCCAGCAACCAAATGAACCAAACTCAAACCCCAATAATCAAATTGAAAACACTCAAACACTATAGTAAATGCATCACAAAATTGTAATGTCCAGCTGCATGTGGCATGCATGATCCATGCATGGTGTCACCCCAACCACCTTTTGAAGGCAAAGAAACTTTCGGTGGTGATTGCCAACCTTGAGATAGAAGACAAAGAAACTTTCGGTGGATTACTATTTATGTGTTGAAAATTTGAGCGAAATTCTTACTATAAATAAAGAGCTCATTTGTGAACTTAAGGCATCCCAAATATTAAGCTTCAATGCAAGAAAGCTTAGAGAGTGAGGTTTTTTGTAAAGTATTAAACACCAGTAAATTTTTATTTTTGTAGTAATAAAATCAGTTTTTTCCTCAAAAACACTCTCCAGTGATAAGAGAATCACAACAAGTGGTATTAGTAGTTTTGGTTATACATTAGTGTTGGACAATTATGACTCATAGCGTCACTATTTGTAAAAAGACATTGTAGTTTTTGTACAATTTAACTATGTGACAATGGAAATTGATATTTTATCATTTTGTAATTAGATTACTTGTATATATATAAATGATAAAAGTCCTTATGATTAGTTCCGAATTATAAGATATGAGTGTAAGTGTCCTAAACAGGCCACGGGATCTCTAAGTGTGATTCGTGTGTGAATAAATCAAGAAGTTTGCGGAATAAACTTACATTGATCGGCTTTGACTTTCAAAACTTTTCATGGATGTTGAAGCTTCCAAGCCCTCCTTGTGGTTCCAAACTCATAGGTGAGTATCCCTATCACCATCCTTTTTGACTCTCTTATGTGCTAGCAAGAACAAGTGGAACAAATTTTATCTCCCTAAGAGAAACAAATTTTCCCGGGGGGTAGCAATCGGCCAATATGAAAATGAACCAGAGAGCTGTTTTGCTCTCTCTGTTATTCGGCCATTATCGAGAGAGAGAGAGAGAGATTGAATTGGCCACCACTTTATTTGCTTCAAAAGCAACAACTTAAAAGGCTTTCAGCCAATTATATATATTGAAAAGTCAAAAGTGACTTTTAAGCCATTAAATGAAAACAGTGGCCATTTCTTTTCATTTCCAAAATAAAGGCAATTTAAAATTGAAGCCAAAGCTTTCAATTCGGCCTTCTAAGGCCGTTCGGCCAATTCGTTAATGGCCAATTCGGCCATGCTCCAAACAAGGCCAATTCGGCCTAACTGCCAGGGTGAGAGAGAGTAATTTACTTCTAAAATTAAATATGCCGAGTGTTAAATAAGATACCATCAAAACCCATCACTCATGTCAATCACCTAAATGACTAATAATGTAAGTAAAGTGGGCTCCACTTTAAATTCAAAATTCAAGTAGGCTTGCATAACACACTACGGGCTCGGATTCGTTTAATCCGATTAAACGAATTTTCTGTCGTGATATAATTAAATCCGTTGATGGTGTTTTCAGGCACTATGGTATTTAAAGCAGCACGACAGGGGTAAAAAGGTAAATCTCATTCTTGTTCAGGATCATTGATGCTGACCCGACCCATAAAAAGCCAGCAGCAAGGGCCCGGGCACTTTGCAATAAGAGACCGAGCACCTTATGGTTACAGACCGACCACAACAGGAAGAGACCGAGCACTTTATGGTCAGCAACCAATCACTTTGGTTCGAATGACCGAGCATTATCAGATCGACAACATCACTCTCAGTTCAAATAACCATCATGACCGACCACATGAAGACCGAGCATATGGCAAAGCGTGCACCAGAAGATAAGATGTCATGTCCCTACGGGGTAAGGAGATAGTCCTACCTTCATAAAGAATACTGATGAAACCAGTGTCCTAGAAGGATAAAGGGAATAGAGGTAGATTTGATTAGGAATCCTTGTGGAAAAAGGAGGTTGCTTCAATTAGGAATCCACATACTAGAAGGAATCTGATTTCTTCACTATTATAAATAGAAGGGTAGGATATGTGGAGGGGGATGAGAATAAAAAAACTTGTAAAAAGCAGAAGAAATACGAGTTTCAACAATAAAAGTATAGTCATGTTTGTGTCCGTGGACGTAGGTCGGATAAAAATCCGCCGAACCACGTTAAATCTCCTTGTTTGATTGGCGCATTATCTACCTTCTGCTAAGTTTGCTTTTGGTTTCCCCCATAACCAAACAAATTCACTATTGAAGGAGGATTACCTCGGGAGTGATATTCCCGTATTGCCCTGAGACCAAAACCCACCGTCAACAGTTGGCGCCGTCTGTGGGGAAACTCGAAACAAAAAGCAGTTCGCGAGAAAGACAATGGCAGAAGGCGGAAATCATCAATCTTCGGGGAGTCCAGCAACAGACTGGATGAAAAAGGTGGAAGATAACATGAAATCCATGATGGATCGGCTGGAGAGAATGGAAGAAACGAACAACGAGAGACCAGACGTCGGAACCAGTCGAAGAAGAAGTGAAAAAGCAGAAGGGAAAAGGGTGATAGATACAAGTGAAGACGATGGACCCAGGAGGAGGGGCCCCTACGGGATAAAATCCGTAGTTGTAGAAAAAGATTCACAAACAGAGGACACATGGGAAGAAGAAGAAGGAAGATCATCACCAGATCCCTCCTATGATAGTCTCCACGACTCCAGAAGAAGAGAAGACAGGGAGTATAGCGAAGATGTGCGGGAAATTCTATGGCATGAGGAACGCCGCACACGGGGCAATAGACACACAGAGGGGCACAGAAGACGACATGGCGGCACAACCAGTGAGATAAAGTCTTGGTTAAAAAAGGAGATGACCAAGTGGGGGTAGGTCTCAAGACCGATGCAAGTGATGCCCAGGACGGTGAGGAGGAATCTCCCCTCACGGAAGAAATAAAGTCGGCAAAATTCCCAAGGCGATTCAACATACCGACCATGGCACCTTACAAAGGCCACTCTGACCCGAAATCCCACATCGAAAACTTTTTCCTATTGATGGAAGTCCAGGGAGTGGTAGGAGATGCCATCTGCAAAGTGTTCCCCCTAACTTTGGGAGGACCCGTCATCCTATGGTACAGAAGTCTAGCCCCGGGGAGCATCGGAAGCTTCACACAGCTTAAAAGTTCGTTCGTTCGACACTTTAAAGGGGTCTGCGTCCCCAAGAAGACGATTGGAGAATTGAGGCTTATGAAGCAAGGAGATGACGAGCCCCTAAAAATTTTCATCGAGAGGCACCACAATATGGTGCTCGAGGTCGGAGGGTACGAGTCCCAAGAGGCCCTGGAAAGTTTAAAGGGAGCCCTAAGGATCGGAAAACTGTGGACTCACCTAAGAATCCAAGACACACCAGATTATGCCACCGCTCTGGAGGTAGCGCGGAAATTTGTCTTGTTAGAAAGCGAAGAAAAGATCTCCCGGAGGGGGACGGCCATTCGAGAAAGAACAACAAAAACAGAGGCCCCCCGACGACCGGACAGGGAATTCAAAAAATTCAATCCGAGACCCAAAGAATTCAAACCAATGCCTCGAAGGGATCAGGAAAGAGGGGTCGCGACCCAGGTGAATCATGTAGTCCGAGAAGAAGCATATATTCCCCTGAGCAAGCCACCATGGCAAATCATCTTGGAGATACAGGAAAAAAGGCCTCTTGATAGAACCCGACCTCAGGAGATTCCCCCCGGATAAAAGGAACCAGAAGTCTTACTACGTACATCATAATCTGAGGGGGCACACAACGGACGAATGCAAGGATCTGCGGGAACAGGTGGAGGACCTAGCCCGAAATGGGTATCTAAATAGTTATATCAACCATGAGGCCATGGCCGCCAGACAGAGGGCACGAAGCCGGCAGGTGAACATCATCGCAAGAGGGAAAACACTGGCCTGAGACTCTAACCGGTCAAGAAAAAACTATAGCCGAATGCAGGGGACGGAAGTGCTGGAAACGGAAAGGTCCTCAGTACCACGAGGAAGTCGGTCGGTACCAATAATGTTCACCGACGAGGATGCTCGAGGGGTGAGTTTCCCCCATGACGATGCACTAATAATCAAAGCTACAATCAGCGGCACAGAGGTAGATAGAATCCTGGTAGATCCCGGAAGCGCGGTAGACATAATCTCCAAAGAAGCTTTAGAAAGCCTGGGAGTGGAGTACGTAACCCTAACTAATGATGGCACCCCTTGTACGGTTTTGGAGGCTCAACGGTCATCCCGCTGGGGAGAATACAACTGGCAACAACCATCGGAACTCACCCCAGAACCCGGACAGTTATGGTAAACTTCACTGTGGTGGACTGCCTGAGCAGTTACCAAGTCATTATCGGCTGAATTTTTATGATGAAAACAAAGGATGCGATGTCCTGCTATCACTTAAAACTAAAGTTCCCCACCCGGGAATGGATCAGAATCGTGTGCGGGAGTCAGAAGATAGCCCGTAGCTGCTTTGTTACTCTCTCACGAGAAACCCTCTACATTAAAGAAGGCACCAAGAAGAGGCAGATGGGCGAGAACGAGAGGAAAGAACCAGGTCCCTGCCGGATAAAGTTGCCCGGCTAGGAACAGCTGAAGAGTTAGAAGAAATAAAACTGTTCGGACCGAAAAAAAAGCATAAAGATAGGGGGAAACTTGGACAAAACCCTAAAAAAGGGCCTGCTAGAATGTCTACGGGGATACACTGACATCTTCGCGTGGGGACACAATGACATGCCCGGGATTGACCCAAAATTCATCAGTCACCGCTTAGCAGCAAACCCGTCACTCAAAACGGTCAAACAGAGAGAAGGATCTTCAATCAAGAACGGTACAGAGCGGTGGCATCCGAGGTGGAAAAACTGTTAAAAGCTGGCTTCATCAGAGAAGTAAGTAACCCCGAGTGGGTGTCAAACGTAGTATTGGTAAAGAAATCCAATGGAAAATGGAGGATGTGTTGTAGATTTCATCGGCCTCAATAAGGCGTGTCCAAAAGATAGCTTCCCTCTACAAATATAGATCAACTGGTAGACGCAACTGCCTGCCAAGGACTATTAAGCTTCATGGATGCCTTCTCAGGGTACAATCAGGTCAGGATGCATCCTGCAGACGAGGAGAAAACCATTTTTATCACCGATCAAGGACTGTACTGCTACAAAGTAATGCATTTCGTACTGAAAAACGCAGGGGCAACTTTTCAAAGGTTAGTAAACAAAATTTTCAAACCACTCATCGGCACTTCAATGTTGGTATATGTGGACGACATGATAACAATGTCCAGAGAACCAAGAGATCACGTAACTGACCTAAAGAAAACCTTCGAATTGCTGAGAGAAAACACAATTTAAGACTCAATCCAGAGAAGTGTGCATTCGGAGTGGCCTCAGGAAAATTCTAGGCTATATGGTGAGTTCCCGAGGCATAGAAGCCAACCCCCAGAAGAAGATAAAGCCGTGCTAGATTTAACATCCCCCAGAACAATTAAAGAGGTGCAAGGTCTAACAGGCAGGGTCGCCGCGCTCAACCGATTCATCTCTCGGGCGCGACCGATAAATGCCACCCCTTCTTCAAAGTCATCAAGAAGGCCCAAAAGGGGATCGATTGGGCACCGGAATGTGAAGAGGCCTTCCAGCAGTAAAACGATATCTAGCACAGCCCCCACTCTTGGCTAAACCTCTCACAGGAGAGACATTATACTTGTACTTGGCTGTTTCAAAACACGCAGTGAGTTCGATATTGGTGCAAGAGGCCGACCAGATCCAGAGACCAGTATACTATGTCAGCAAAGCTCTATTGGATGCAGAGCCCCCATATCCCGTGCATGAACTAGTCGCTCTATCATTGATCACTGCAGCACGGAAATTACGACCCTACTTCCAGCCCACCCTATCGGAGAGTTTACACCAATTACCCCCTGCGACAGATCTTGCAAAAACCAGAAACCTCGGGAAGGTTAATGAAATGGTCGGTGGAGCTAAGCGAGCACGACATTTCCTACCTCCCAAGGATAGCAATATAAAGGGCAGGCCTTGGCAGATTTTGTTGCGAAACTCGCGGAACCCCAAATATTGACCACGGAGGAAAGCAAATTAGAAATGTCAGTGGATGGGTCTGCTAGCTCACAGGGCAATGGGGCATGAATCGCACTGAAAAACAGTAAAGGAGAAGAAGTGTTGCTTTCCTTGAAATTTGCTTTCAAAGCCACAAACAATGAAGCCGAATACGAAGCAATTTTGGCCGGATTAAGGCTATGCACAGTAGTGGGAGTCCACAACGTGGTAGTAAGGAGTGAATCTCAGCTAGCCATTCAACAACTAAAGGGAGAATTTCAGGCCAGAGATCCTACTATGATAGCTACTTAGCCGAAGTAAAAAAGTTGATGGAGAGAAAGTGGGGAACGTACGCTTCGAACAAATCGGATGAGAAGACAACTGTGAAGCAGACTCTCTGGCCCGGCTCGCATCCTCAATGAAGACCGAGGACCCCAGAATAATCCCTCTCATATGCCTCTAAGAAAGAAGCATAGGGGAGCTGAAG
Organism: Zanthoxylum bungeanum; assembly: GCA_019454045.1. Lineage (NCBI taxonomy): Eukaryota > Viridiplantae > Streptophyta > Magnoliopsida > Sapindales > Rutaceae > Zanthoxylum > Zanthoxylum bungeanum. The sequence continues at coordinate 49,893 of SKCR01018985.1, forward strand.
GTAGATATAGTAGAAGAGGGAGGCAAAAACTCATGGATGCAACCGATTAAGAGATACCTGGAAACAGGGGAAACCCCTAAAGACAAAAAGGAGGCCAAGAAACTAAAAATTCAAGAGCACCAAGTTCTCCCTGATCGAAGGGGTGCTCTACCGCCGGAGAGGCTATACCGTACCCCTCCTGAGATGTTTAACAGAAGAGGAAGCAGATTATGTGCTCAGGGAAATTCACACGGGCATCTGTGGAAGTCACGCCGGAGGAAGATCAATTGCCTTTAAAGCCTTAAGACAAGGATTTTACTGGCCGACCATGCATCAGGACGTGTGTGAGGGTAGCTCAGAAATGCGAAGGTTGTCAGAAAAATGCCAACATCCACCATCAACCGGCAGAACAATTAACCACCCTGTCCAGCCCCTGGCCATTCGCGCAGTGGGGGCTAGATATCATAGGGCCAATGCCAAAAAGGGCGAGGGCAGGCGAAGTATGCAATCGTGGCCATAGACTATTTCACAAAATGGGCAGAAGCCGAGCCGCTATCCACCATCACGGAGAAGAAGGCCACAGAGTTTGTAAAGAAGAATATTATCTGCAGGTTCGGAATCCCCCGGGTGATCATCACCGAAAACGGGAAACAATTCGATAGCAAAGGATTCAGGAAGCTCTGCGAAGACCTCCAGATCGCTTTAAAATTCGCCTCACCAGCCTATCCCAAGTCAAATGGACAGGTTGAGGCAACAAACAAGACCATCAAGGCAAACCTTAAAGCTCGGCTCGGATCATGCAAAGGCTTATGGGTCGAAGAATTATCAGAAGTGCTTTGGGCACATCGGACGACCTACAAAGATTCACAGGGGAGACACCATTTTCCCTATCATACAGATCTGAGGCCGTCATTCCAGCAGAAATCGGGGGGTAGCAACTCACTCAGGGTCCGCCACTTTGGAATGAGCAGAATGAAGAGAACTTATCAAAAATCACCTCGACCTGGTCGAGGAAATGAGAGAGAAATCAACTATGAAAGCGGCAGTCTACCAGCAAAGAATGGCCCGCTTCTACAACAGAAGAGTTCGAACCCGCTCCTTCCTCCCGGGCGACTTAGTATTGAGAAAGGTCACCTTAAACACCCGACGACCAGAGGAGGGCTCGTTAGGTGCCAAGTGGGAAGTGCCCTACAAAATCACAGAGGTGGTAAGGCCAGGGGCTTACATCCTAGAACAGCAGGGACGAAAGTGAATCAGAGTATAGATCCGTGAGAAGCATAGCACGGGGAGAGATGATACCCCCGTAGCGATTGCCCGCTCCAGTGTTACCAAACATAAGGAGGAATATACCCTTAATGTTTCGAAACACCTTGGGGCCGGATTACGTTCCGCCAAAGCCACCGCGATAATCGGCTCGAGGCTGGATCTTGTTTCACCGAGGCCACTTGACTATTCAGCTCGGGGTCGGGTTACATCCCACCGAGTCATGCTCATTGGTCTGGGGACGGGATATTCCCCCAGAACCGAGTATCCCTTCAGCTCGGGGTCCTCGAAATATTCGGGGACATACTCGATGCATATGATCCGTGAGAGGCATAGCACGGGGATGGATGATACCCCCGTGGCGATTGCTTGCTCCAGTGTTACCGAACATAAGGAGGAATATGCCCTTAATGTGTCGAAAACTCTTTGATCCTCACTTACCCGATGTAATGGATCCATGGGAAAGCATAACACGGGGAGTGATGAGGCCCACGTGACGATTGCTACCTCCAGTGATGCCGGACCTAAGGAGGAATGTGCCCTTAGTATCCCGAACACTCTTTGATCCATTCATCATTTGGATCCAAGAGAGGCGCAGCACGGGGATACGTTGTGCCCCTGTAGCGTGTGCCTGCTCCAGCGTGGTAAGGAGGAGCCCTCGTACAATACACGGGCTCCACAGTGACCCGACGTATAGAGGATGTGCCCTTACCATTTAAACGATCTCTGATCCAAATCCTGGTTCGCCGGGACACTGAATTGAAAGGTTTGGAATTATGTTTTGGAGGCCGCGGACAGGACGCTGTTCTGAGGTATCCGTGATATTGTTTACACTTTTTTGGTTTTACTTTCCAAAATTTTGTTTTTGTTTTTGTTTTTTCATCGGTCTGAAAAGGGGACGCCCAAGACAGATTCGATAGGGCTTCAAAGGTTGATTCCCTTCCATTCGGAGCAAGTCCCAATGATTGTTCGGCTCGGGCCTAGACTCGTTTCGCCGAGGCCACTTTATTAATCAGCTCGGGGCTGGATTCGTTCCGCCGAGACCGCTTGGATATTTGGCTCGGGGCTGGATTCGTTCCGCCGAGGCCATTTAATTATCAGGCTCGGGGCTGGATTACGTTCCGCCGAGGCCATTCAGTTATTCGGCTCGGGGCTGGATTTCGTTCCGCCGAAGCCACTTGGTTATACAGCTCGGGGTCAGGCCACATCCCACCGAGTCTATCTTTTGGATTGGGGACGTAACATCCCCCCAGGGCTAAGTGTTCCTCACAACTCGGGGTCGGGCCACCGAGTCTATCTTTTGGACTAGGGACGTAACATTCCCCCAGGGCCAAGTGTTCCTTACAGCTCGGGGTCGGGTTACGTCCCACCTGTTGCATCTCATCATCTGTGTTCTTCACAACTCAGAGTCCATCCTCGACCACTGAATAATTTGGGTCTCGGTTCGTATTATCCCCTCACGAACGAGCCTTAAATAATCATTTGAAGAAGAACACCCAGAACAAGGAACAGAAGAGAAAAGCAGAAAACATATATATATATATATATATATTCGAATAAAATATGAAATGTTATTACAAAAAAAAGACAAGTGTACACAGGGCCCCGTCCGGGTTACCCCTTCTAATCAGCCCGCACAGGGGCAAGAAGTTCTTCCTCGGCCAGCTCAGACGACGGATGGATCGGCTCGGTCTCAGGAGGGAGGACAGCAGCTTCAACCTCGGCAACCTAGGAGGCCCTTACTTCAAGGATTGGAGTTGGAACCTCAGGATAGCCCTCGCCAGGAGCTGGAACCTCAGGACGGTTTTCTTGAGGAGCTGGGGGAACTGGGGCGATCAAAATCGGTTCGGGATCCATCACTTCTTCGGGGGGAGGGGGTAGCCACCTCTGAAACTCTTCCTCGTACATTTCCCCTTTACAAAAACGGATGGCCGCATGAATAGGACCCATGTCTAAATCAGGTAGAACCATGGGGACGATTTCCGCACAATCACCGACCCCTCAAGACGAATGGAGTCCCTCTCGGCCTCCCACTCAAGTTCCCTATCCCTGAGCTCGGCACGGGCCCGTCCCAGTTCCTCCTCCTTGGCCCGCAGCTTATACTCCACACTGCCTACTTCCACCTTAAGGAGCCCGATCTCAGCCCGGGCATCCACCAAACTTGCTCTAGCTTCTTCAGCGTTCTTACGCTCTAGAGTAGCAGCAGCCTTAATAGCTTTGTTTGTTTTGACAGCATCAACCGCAGCCAGCTCATGATCCATATTCCTCTCTTCAGCACTAGCCAGCTTGGCCTCCATTTCAGAAAGACGATTCTGAAGCCTCTGGGCTTGGCTGCCTTCGGACAAAAGGCTTATAAATAGGTCCTTATTCTTGGCCGCCAAATAATTTGCTTGTCGAGAAGAAAAAAGAAGTTAGGAAAATAAAAACATATAGAAGAGAACTTGAGTGACCTGGGACAAAAGAAGTTAGGAAAATAAAAACATATAAATAGGTCCTTCGGATAAAAGGCTTATAAAAAGAAGTCTGAAAGACACCACAGATATAGAAGAGAAGTAAAAGAAGTGACCTGGGCCAGCTGGGAGCACAACTTTGCACTACCACCTCCTCGGGTGAAAGGTCCTCAAACCTCGGAATCTTCTCAAGAGGTACGGCCTCGGCCAACTCATTGAAAGCCGGTACCAAATGGGAAGTGGCCTCCCTAATATTCTTCCCAAGGTCATCAACTCCAAGGACCACAACACCCTTCAATTTATTGGAAGGACCCTCCTGCCGAACTGGAGTTTCTCTGTCGGAGCCTCCTCCTCCTCCAATTCTCGCCTCAATTGAGTATCCACAGCTCCAAACCGACGCTTCCTCCTCCTGGAAGGTCTTGGAGGCTATCAGGACGGGTAACACCCATTGGGGGCACCCGGGGAGATGAAGATAGACCTTGAGAGCTCGGTCGTTCTACCCCCCCGCGGTCACCTTTCTATCCTCAGAAGATTCAGGTCATTTCCGAGAAGTACCAGCTCCACCTGGGCTAGTTTTCTTCGCGGCACCGGTCAACCGATCAAGGTACTTTGGTCTCTTCGACATACCTGCAAAAAACAAAGACAAAAGAAAGGTTCAGGACCTGAGCATACAAAAAAAAAAAAAAAAAAGAAGAGAGACGACATCAAACATGATAAATAAACGAGAGAGTTGGCTAGAAGATCAACAGACATCTACCTATCCGACCCGAGATCTTGGGAGGAACGGCCCGAACAAGTCCCGATTCAAAAAAATATCGCATCATTTACCAACTCCCTCCAATGAGCGGCATACCGCCGGGCCCAGAATACCCGCTTCCGGACCTGGTGAGAGACCTTGGGAGCATCCCTCCAACAGGCTAGGAGGAATAGAAAAAATGGGTAAGAATCCAAACATAAAAAAAAAATAAAGGCAGAAAAACTAAAGGTTAATCTCCTAACCTCCCGCTCTAAAGATGTCCGGAACCAAGATCTCCTCTTCATCCGATCTCAGGGTCCGTCCCCAATCTCCAGTGGCCCAGAACCAAAGATCCTTGATATTCTTGTTGGAGTCAGGGAGTTTTTGGACAACGTTTGATGAACTATCATAAGCAGAGAGGTAGTACCAACCATGGTGAGTCTTTGGGTTGGCCTTCAACCGATATAACATCTTCACTTCTTCAAAAGAAGGTTCGCCAAGCCCCGCTTGATGCCAAGCTATATACAACACGGCCAAGATCCTCCAACTGTTTAGACTTAGTTGACAGGGGGCGATCTCCATCTCGGCCAGCATCCAGGCGAAGTAGGGTTGAATTGGCAACCGGAGCCCGCACTCAAAGAAAGCTGGAAGAAGGGCCACGGAACCATCGTCGGGCTGACTGGCACGATCACATGGGAGAGGGACCTCAAGAGAAATGTCTATCGGGATGTCATATCGTTGCCGAAGTAGTGCTAGATCATCCTCGGTTATCTTAGAGGGTCGAACCATGTCCAGAGCCGAGCTGTCAAAGTCACCGGGCTCCGGATCCTTCCAAGGAACCCTCTGATGGTAAATATCTTGTTCGATTTCAGAAGGGGTGGGGTAGTATCAAGGTCTTCCACGCTGGGTGCTCCCGAGCCAGAGGAAAGCTCTTCAGCAATAGGGGCCAAGGGTTTAGCAGGGTTTTCTAGGATGTCGAGGTTGATTAGAAGGTCAGTCTACAACCATATTTTTAAAAAACGACCAGGGATTCGCAAGCTATCCTAAGTTTCCAGAAAAAACTAAATCTATGAAGTTCTAAGTGGCATAAGCAAAGTATATTCAATAAAATCTCTCCCTAGCAAGTATCAAAACAAATGAAAATGAGAAACAGCAAAGCACAGCAAGCAAGAAAAAAGGAAGAGGAAGAAGGTCGTTCGGGAAACTTACTTAGTCTATGCTCGGAAAAGCGGCGAATACGTTGAAGAACTTTGAGTAAAACTAAATCAGATGCTTCGTAGCCGAAGGGAAGAAGAGTTTTTTGAAGTTGATAGGATTTTTTGCAAGGATATCGGTTCACCTTCTCATTACAACGTCAGAATAATTCCAACCATCGGATCGTAATAGAGTCCCGGATGGACGCCAAGTGTCAACTGTAAAAGAGGTCTGCCAAAGTCAAATAAACGGTTGAGATCAGCACACTGTTAAGACGCCTCTGCGCGGTCGATTTTCTCCTGCTTTTGGCGGGAACCCGACGGATGTTTGACA
>SKCR01018986.1:0-51946 GCA_019454045.1 Zanthoxylum bungeanum
TTGCATTACGTGTGTGTTTACCACCGATTAGTACTATAGAGTTTTTCATAGAGGGATTGACGGGTCATGACATGAGATGAGATTCTGTTAATGGTATAGACACTAGTGAGAATAGCTTCACCCTAGAATTGTTCTGGACTTTGAGAAGAATATAAGAAGAGTACGAACAATATCTAAGATATATATGTGTTTGTATTTGGCTCTCCCATTTTTTTGGGATGTTCCTGCACAAGAGCGATGACAGATAATACTATTTTAGTTAAGAAATTGTAAAAAAGTCGAGTCCTTATATTCCATGGCATTGTTAGTTCAAAAAACATTAATGGAAAAGGAAAATTGAATCTTAATCATATTGGAAAAAGTGCGATAAATGGAAAATAATTCAGATTGATGTTTCATAAGATATAGCCATGTGTAATGCGAATAATCATCAATAAAGATCAAAAAGTCGTTAGAACCACTCGTAGTAGAAGTAGAAGATAAGCCTCAAATATCAGGATGCACAATGTGAAAAGGTGAAGACGAAGTTGATGCATTGTCATTAAAATATAAAGCAGGTTGTTTGCCTAAGTGGCAAGACATACAATCAAAGTCTTTATTGGAAATAGTACCTAAATGACCACAATATTCTATTAAACGCAAATGAATAAGAGAATGGTGTCCTAACCGAGAATGCCAGAGACCAAGTGATAGAGCTGGTGAGGTGGATGCTGTAGAGTAACACGGGGATCTATCGGGAGGAAGATGAAGACTGATGAGTTTGAACATACGTCCAAATTTACGACCTATCCTAAGTATCTGACCAATCTGCGGATCCTGCACAGAACAACCAGATAAAGTGAATAAAACATTAAGACCAATGTCACATAGTTGACTGACAGATAAGAGATTTAGGGTTAGTTTGGGAATAAGAAAAGTATTCGACACAGAAAGATACAGAAGCGAACTAGGACCAAGATGACTTGGAGTCATAAAAGAACCATCAATAGTTTGAATGGCTAGTAAATATGATGGAACATATTTAGAAGTAAATAGATTGGATTCAACAATTATGTGATTTCAACAAGCAGAATCAAAATACCAAGAGGTAATACCTCTCATGACCCAAAATCATAGTCAGTGACTTTTAAGTAAATGAATAAAATAAAACTAAGTCAAAGACTAAGCAAAACATCAAAAGTGTCCGAAAAATGCCCCGTGGACTTTTGAAACCCTAATAATAAAAAAATAATAATTTAAAATTTATTTCAAATAGTTCTTACAGTTTAAATACGAACAACTGTTGAAATCCGAAGATATTAAAAAAATAGTTTTGTTATGCTATGCATCATCTAGATACATATAAAGTCTGGAAATGTAAATACAAGTCAAGAAAATTCTGAAACTTACCAAATAGCTGACGAAGAAAAGAGATCCCACGTGACGATGTGTTAATCTTCAACAAATCCCAATACGTACCCTAATGCTCCCAAGCTCCAAAACTAAATCTGAAATGTTAAATTGAGGGTGAGCAAACCACCCGCTCTGTAGGGATTAATGCACTCACCTTAATACGTGAATGTGTAGTTGAAACAAATATCGATGATGTGAAGGTTAAAAGAACATTTATAATTTATACATATATATAAAGAAATACAATTAAAATAAGCATCATCAATTCCAATAATTCGTTTTGCAGAAAAGCTATGTGAATATAATACCACACGGGGCCACGTAAACATGTGCCACAACAGACCACATAATAAATTCCATAATAGGGCAATATAATAACATGATCATATGCCATGACAGGGCTACTATTGATCAAATCCACAATGGGATAATAATAAACAAACCCTGCGCAGGTTCGGGACTCTTACCCATGGACGCGCCATCACCGTTCAAATAGCGCCGCTTGGGGCACCGTAATAGTTGCCACAATGAGATAATCGGGGTCAATAAGGTTGGCCAAAACGGTGCTCCACACAAGTAAACGCCGTAATGGGGTAATATAATAACCAAGATGTGTGCCACAATTGGGGTCCACATATACTTATTTTACATATATCCAATTTTAATTTATTTCCAATTCGAGCCCGATCCAATTTAAATGTATACTAACATGCAAATGTTTATAAAATAAAATAATAATACACATTATGGTTGTATCGTGCCGCCTAATGTGTCATTTCATATTTTTATAAAACATTGCTGATGTTAAAACACATTTCATATCATTTTCATAGGCATAATATAATGATATAAATACTTCATTATAAAGCCACAATAAAGGTAAGTACTTCATTATAAAGCCACAATAAAGGTAAGTACCAAATCCCTACCTCAACCCGACGTTCGAAACGTGAAACCGATCTCAACATAATGCTCATTACGTCCATTCAATTTTGTTGGCCACACTACTTTAGAACACTCATCGAGCTCACTCGACATGCTCCATAAGACAAACAAATCTCGCTGACCGGTGATCGCCAATTTACCACCTAAACGTGCCAGCTCGAGACCTAATATGAAAACACCCAAATTAATCCCTACTCATAATCCTAATGGAAAATCGGTATAGTCCCGTTTAAAACATGAACTATCCATTTACAACATAAATCTACAAAAATAACTTTCGAGGCCTACGATAATCATCACAATCTACACTTAGAATCTAAATCCATAATCCATGTAATAATACAATTCAATAACATCAATCTAGTAATAAAGACACGCAAAACTCGACAATATAGTGTAGATAAAATAAAGGTCGAGGTTTGAGTTCAATACCTTATAAAAAGATCAATCCATCTCATCGGATGCATAAAGTGCCAAATCAGGTCCCGAAGCTTGCTTAACACACTTACCGAGGTATGCGACGCCCGCTTTAAAATTTGAACTTAGGATATTGTGCTTTTCAACAGTCGATGTGCACACCATTACATTGCTATTGATGAGGATAACGCGTTGGTGTGGCTGGTTCTTCGATCTAACGGCTGCATCTCAAATTCCGATACTATTCTTGAACTATAGCCAATCGAAAAATATAAAATGACCCAAATAATGTTTGATCGAGGCAAATCAGTAGCATCAAAAAGATCTCAACTAGGGAGAAACACACTAGCCAGAGGTGTCAGTCAACCGTGGCTAGAAACAACGCCCAAAATGTAGCATCCTCCTTTGGCAGCGCGTGAAGGTGTGTCTGGCGTCTGTTGCCAGAGTTCTTGGTGGAATTAAAAAATTGACAGCAGTGGCTACCTGGCGGTCCAGCGCGTGTGGCTGACGGCGGTAGCAGAGATGGTCAGAGTTCCGATGATGAGGAAGATAACAAATTTTCATAAATGGAGGAGATAGAGTGTGATTGGATATATAAGCCATTAAGCCACGTGTCAACCGATTACTGGTGCCACGTGTCACGCATCCAACTATGCCACGTATCACGCATCGAATAGTGCCATGCCCTTTGAAAATTTCATTCAGCCTCCAAACTTTGAGAAAATAGTAATTTTAAACAAAGTTTCAGAAATTCTATATTTTAGCCCATAAACTATTTACAGTTGGCCCATAAAATTCCGATTTTGTATCCCTTTAGCCTATACTTTGAAATGTCAAATTTGACTGTTTTGTCACCCTTATCTAAAATTATGGTATTTGCATCGTTCTCCACTTAGAAAAATTTTGTCCCGAAATTTCAAATATGAGAAGGGTCTGGAATATAACATCAAGTCTACCAACCACATAGGTTGCAATCTCTCTCAAACACACCAAAGGTGGAAACTTCCCCATCGCGGAGGACGAAATGTAAAAAATCTACACTAGCGTCCCTCGACAAACATACAATACCAATGAGAGACATTCTTTCCAAAATGACAAAAGTAGAGCTAGGGTGCTGCTGCTCTAGTATCGATCATTTAAAATGATCATGTACAGGATGACCATGGTGGCAAAGCCAATCGATATGTGATCGAGCTAAACTTTGAAAGAAACCTTAAAGTCCCCGTACACCAAAGTGTCTATTGGCCTCTCCATCCAAAACGCGAGACACCCTCACAATGAGGGTTCCTCAGGAAGACTATATCTTCAACAATAAATCTTAGGAGTCTCCACTGTTGGGTTTCTATTAAGTCCCAAGGATCATTTTAAAGCAACGAAACAAGTGAATACAACAATGAAATATGGCGGAATCATACTCACATTGAACGGCTTTGCGATGCGAAGAACAACAAAACGTTTTATGCCCTTTGATGCTTCTCAAAGTCTTGGTAGTGGGCATCTTGTTGTCCTAAAATTCGGCTATGGTCCTCCATTAAAGTCTTCAAGATCCAAGCTTCCAAAATGGATTCCATGCTCACAAGTGAGTTTCCATATCACCTTGTATGCCTCTTTGTGTGCTAGCACCTTGATGATTTGCCACAAATCATTCTAATCTTCCTTACATGTCTCGGCCAAGCTTGAAACAAGAAGGAAAAATGGCTTCAAAAGCCAAAAGGGAGAGAAGAAAGAAAATGGACTATTGCTGAATCCATTGGTGAGAGAGAGAAGAATTTTGTGTTTTGTATATCTAATACACAAAACCAAAAATTCAAAATATCAAATAAAATATTAATAAATGTCTTTCAAGCTTTCAAAAGCTTTTCAACCAATTACATCAATCATGAATAGTGACTGGTGTCAATCACTCAAAGTGAAAGACATCTATCACTTGATTGACGAATGATGTGACGCCAGATGTGACTTGCGGGTTCCACTTCGATTCTAAATGCGAATGGTTTCGCAAACACTCCCTGGCTCAGATTCGCTAATTCCGAATTAACTAATTTTCCATTGCGTCGTAATTAAATCTAATTTAATTAAATAATCATGCCTAGCAAAATTACTATTCACGTCGCTAACGAATTAATTCTAAATTAATTCATTCGCCCGAATTAAAATCTGATTTTAATTCCGCGTCGAAATCCAATTTCGTTTAATATATCAAATATATTAATTTATCGATTAATTCTAAATTAATCATTATCTCTCTTTAATGGATATTTTATCCCAGATAAAATATCTCCGCAATTAATCCCAGATTAATTTTCTCTCTCATCTAATTAATCCCAGATTAATTAAAGTGCGAGTCATACGTCATTGGTGAATCTTCGGGAGCGACCCATGAGATCCCCGTATATGTTGGCAGTAAATAAGGTCGTCGGACTATCCGAACACGTAAGTACCTAGTACTACGTTTAAACCGATTTACAAGAGAAGGTTGGCTTCTTGAAAAGTGCCATGCCTACCCAATTCTCCAGAAACATGCTTACAGGAATAAGCGATCTATATCAGGAGTAGTATACATAGTATTGCGTATTTCGATCCAGTATCGGATGATCACGTGCTAGGCCTGGGGCTGGAATTGTGTATGCCCCGTACGAAGCACATATCGGATGTCTGGTAACTAGTCTCTATAATCGGATAAACATGACCTTGTCATTTTATCCCGATGACTGCAACATAAAAGAGAACAAGTTATGTATCTCTGTTCGCCCATTAAAGCGGTACGTGAGCTGGGTTCAGAATGTCGTGAGACAGTTCGGTCCATATCCGTCTTGACATCACACCCAATACACTACGATTCTAAATATACCTAGAAGAGGCGTACACAGAACCTGTTAAAGCCCTGGACAACCAAAACCAAAGTATATTGATTGTCGCAAGTATTAGCGGTGCAAGTCTTAGGTTAAGACCAAATACACCTACCCTGATTTCGGACTTCCATAGACACATAATCATACTACCAATGGAATTCCGAGGGGGTCTATCCAGAGCGAAGTTGTTTCCCGTACCATCGGTAAAACATAACCTCCTATTACACTTGCATGAGTATCCTATACCCAAATATATGAGAACTATGTCGTTATGCCCTCACAACGCGCACAAATGTAATACTAGTCTTTTACGCATTATCGATGTCCAATCTCGATAATACTCTGACTAGGGATATTTAATGATTTATCGTTCGTGGACTAATACTATCTCATATCATTCTCATCCAGGAACAAATCATAGGGACCTCCTATCATTTATATATCTTGGTGATCTAATCACAAATGATAAGAGAGCAATCTCCTTTGTCACATAGTTAATTTGTACAACAACACCATGATCTATACAAATAGTGACGCTATGGGTCATAATTGTCCAACATCCACTTCTTACCAACGTATCTCTCACGACAACCCTAGGCCATTCATAAACGATTCTTGAACATCCTAAATTTATCGGTAGTCTCAATCATCAAACCTGACCCAAGAGTCACATACCTCTCAGTTCAGTCAGAAACTATGAAAATCCACAGAGTCTTCATTTTAAACCTCAGAAGAAGCCCTGATGATACTTGATTGGTAACTATCATTGTAGGGAAAATCAACCAAATGTGATGATTTACTCTCGAACTAACCACAAGTTCGAAAAGACAATAATGTGATCCTATCTTAACCTCAAAGCTTCACATATATCTAGGATCTTTTTGGATGCACCATGAGCCTAAAAATTTATGTTTATGACAAAAGAGTCTTTCCAGAATCAGGATAGCCTAACGCTGAAATCTTTGTTTCATAAAACCTTGCTCCGAACCTGGGCCCAAGCCCATCAAAAACGTCTCATAAACTTGAGGGAGATTTCTACTAAAAGGACCATCACCCACGTCTACCGGATTGATATGGAAAATCACAACTAACTCATAGGTCATCATATTCTCTTTGCCGAGTTATTCTATTGACAATTTATTATTTACTAAATTGCGCACTATGATAATTCATATGGACCAAAACTTTGAAAACACAAAAACAAAACTCAAAATATTTATTTGACAGGTGTCACACTCCAATGAAAGTAAAGTTGGAGCTCAGACACTAATAATATTGTCACGACCCAAAATCAGGGTCAATGACTTTTAAGTAAATAAACAAAATAAAACTAATTCAAAGAGCACTCAAAATAGTCAAACAGTCAAAACCGTTCAAAAATATGCCTTGGGACTTTTAAAATATGAATAATCACGAAATAAAAATATTTAAAAAAAAACCCGTCAATGCTATGCATCATCTAGATACTAATATAGTTTGGAAATGTAAAACAAGTCAAGAAAACTCTGAAACGTACTAAATAGTTGACGAAGAAAAAAGAGATCCCATGCGACGACGTGTCAATCTTCGAAAAATCTAGATACGCACCCTCATGCTCCCAAGCTCCAAAACTCAATCTGAAATGTATGAGCAAACCATGTGCTCAGTAGAGATTAATGCCCTCACCTTAATTGGTTTTTACCAAAACCCTGCATGGTTAGTAAAGTATATATATATATATATATATATATATGTGCAATGAAAATAAATATTGATGATGCGAAGGTTAAAAGAATATTTGTAATTTATACATATATATAGAAATACAATTAAAATATACATCATCAATACCAATAATTCGTTTTGCAAAAAATCCATATGAATAAAATACCACACGGGGCCGCGTAAACATGTGCCACAACATGATCAAATGCCACGAGGCAATAATAAACAATCATTTCGTAGGTTCGAGACTTTTTCCCAGTGACGCGTCATTACTATCCAAATAGCGCCACTAGGGGCCGCGTAAAAGTTATCGTAATAAAATAACCAGTGTCAATGAGGAGGGCCAAAACATGGCTCCACACTAGCAATTGCTCCAATAAGGCAATACAATAACAAAGATGTGCGTCATAATTGGGCTCCATATATACCAATTTTACATATATCAAATTTTAATTTATTACTAATTCGGGTCCGATTCAATTTAAATGTATACTACCATGCAGATGTTTATAAAACAAAATAATAAAACAAATTATGGTCGCATCGTGCTGCCCAACGCGTCATTTCATATTGTTATAAAATATAGCTAATGTTAAAAATCATTTCATATAATTTCATAGGCATAATATGATGATATACACATATATAATTTAAAACCACAATCAAGGTGAATACTGAATCACTACTTCAACCCGACACTCGAAACGTGAAACCGATCTCAACATAGAGCTTATCACGTCTAGTCAATTTTGTTGGTCACACTACTTCCAAACAATCATTGATCTCACCCAACACGCTTCATAAGACACATGAATTCCATTGAACGGTGGTCGCCAATTGGCCACCCAAATATACCATCTCGATACCTGAGAAGTAAACATCCAAATTAATACCCCCGTACAATCCTAACAGAAAATCAACATTGTCACGTTTAAAACATGAACTATCCATTTACATCACAAATCCAAAAAAATAATGTCTAGGGCCTAAGATAATCATCATGATCCACACATCGAATCCAAATCAACAATCCATGCAATAACATAATTCAATAACATCAATCCAGTAATAAACACAAGAAAAACTCAACAATATAGTGCGAATAAAATAAATGTCGGGGTTTAAGTTCAATACAACATAAAAAGATCAATCCATCTCATCGGATGCATAACGCGTAAAATCTGGTTCCAAAGCCCGCACAACACGCTTCACGAGGTACATGATGCCCACTTTAAAAGTTAAACTCAGGGTTCAAGGATTCAACATTCGATGTGCATGCCATTACACCAGTATCGATGAGGGAGATGCATTAGTATGGCTGGTTTTTCGATCAAACGGTTGGATCCCAAATTCGATACTATTCCCGAACTACCGACAATCAAAAAATAGAAAATGATCAAAACGATGTCTGATCGGGGTAAGGGCAGTGGCCTTGGAAAGTTCTCGACCAGAGAGAATTTCACTTGATGGAGGTGTCAGTCAACGGTAGCCAGAAATGACCAAATAAAGGAGAAAAGCCAAAAACATAGCATCCTATTTTGGTAGCATGTGAGGGTGCGTCTAGCGTCCGTTACAAGAGATCTTGAAGGCATCGAAAAGCTGACCACGATGGCTACCCGATGGTCCAGAAGAGAGAGAGAATTATAGAGATAACAAATTTCAGAAATGGAGGAGAGAGAGAGACTGAATATATATGCCATTGATCCACGTGTCAACCGATTACTGAAGCCGTGTGTCACTTCTCCAACATGCCACGTATCACACATCTAACAGTGCCATGTGTCACAACCTTTGAATATTTCATTCAGCCCCCAAACGTAGAGAAAATAGCAATTTCAATCAAAGTTTCAGAAATTCTCCATTTTAGTCCATAAAATATTTACAATTTGGCTCCTAAAACTCTGATTTTGTATCAATTTAAAACCTACTTTGAAAAGTAAAATTTTTCCATTTTGACATCGTTTTTAGGGGAAAAAACCAAATGTCCCTTGTCTAAAATTGAGGTCATTACAGTACCAGATCTGGTAGAGTAAGCAAGGATATTACCAAATTATGAGGCTATGGATTGGATTAGGGATGTGAGATCCGAAATAAGTGAAGAGGGATGAGGTTGGCCAATGTCACCTTGTTCATTAGAAGCTGCGGTCTAGATAGATTGACGAACTTTGAAAGAAGAGGTGGGAGCAGATTTTTTGTTGGGACAGTCTTGAATATAGTGGGCTAAGCTTACGACAAATTTGGCAACACCGTGTGAGGCAATTGAGTAGTAGATGCCTTGCTAACTTACAATAGCCACATAGTTTTGATGAAAGAGTGCCTATATGAAGATGAAGAGTGGCAAAGACTATATCTGTAGTTGGCATCCGGCCAGTAGAGTGGTGAGTTTCTTCATAAATAAGTTTGTCAATGTAGAGTCCAGACTAACTAGGGTTTTTTGATGAAGCAATGAGGCTCGAGTGGGCTCAAATTTATCATGAAGGGTCATGAGGAATTGAATTAACCTTTGGCGATCTCCGAAGGCTGTGAAGTTTTTACCATCGATAGCACACTTCCAATACGGTTCAGAAAAAGTTAGTTGATCGCAGAGAAACTGCATCTTTGAGTGAAAATCAGTAATAAATTGACTAGGTTCCTGACGCATGTGATGAAGATTGCATTTCAACTTTTACTGATGTGAGAGGTCGGTGGCAGTATAGTGATGAGTAAGAAAGTCTCAAAGAGATTTGGCTATGTTGAATCGCTTAAATTGGAGGCAAATAGTTAGTATTGCGGAGTTGTGGAACAGGGTATTGATTTCTTGATTCTGGCTATCTCAATCCTCAAGACGGTTAGAAAACGAGTCATCACTTTCATCATTACGTTAAACAGTTTCTTTAAGAATACCAACAACATAACGCCAAACCTTACGGCCTTTAAGAAAGCTACACATAGCCTGTGCCCATAAAACATAATTGTGGCCATCTAAGGTGATATGTATATGATGAGAAATGTTAGATTGCTCCATGGAAATAATCTTAATTTTTTCAGAATCTGCAAAAAAAAAAAAAAAAAGTCCAATATTTTAGAAATTATAAAGTGGTCCAAAACTTTTGATAATTATAAAAGAGACCTGAAACTTTTGGAATTGATAAAAGTGTCTCAAATCTTTCTGGAAAGTGAAAATATGGCCCATAACTTATGATATGGTGATGATAGATGGACTGAGCAGCGGGTTCTGAGTTGGATGGTACCAGAATAGTTGCCGAAAAAGCTCAGATTTGGCCACACCGCGTGAAGTAGACGCTCGACAGGTCGCAGGTGAAGTGCACCCGCATAGGTGCTGCAATGGTTAACGCTCGAAATTTCAAATGGACCCAGGAAACGAACCGTCTGATATCATGTTAGAGATTGAATTTAATAATTTGTGTATTCCAATTTGAATTACAATTTCAGTATGAAAGGAAAACAAAATAGGAAATAATGAAATACGAAATTTTCCTATAATAGGGAAATATAATTTCCCTAATGGGAGGGATTATTCTACATCTATGTAATTTCCTTAACAATTACACTCCTAAATTCATGATTTTTTTTTTTTTTAACAATTATTATTTTTTCCTTTTATTCCTTTGTGTTCTTGCCATATCTTTCAAAATTTTCTGGTGAATACTTTTCAATTTTCATATCTTATGTGTGATTCAATAAATATTTATTCATTTAGAGTTCATATATATATATATATATATATATATATATATATATATATATATATATATATACACACACACGCACGTACGTACTTAACTTTGTGCAACTTCTCGAATTCCTCCAGCCGATTAAACTAAATTTACATCTTCATATGGAATATATCCAGGTTCCTGTTCAGCCTTTAAGGAATAGATTTTGCTCAGTTGTTAAATGGAATTTTCCTAGAGATGGGTGGGTTAAGTTGAACGTGGTTGATATTCAGGTATAGGTGTTGTTTTCTAGGTCAAGTTTGATTGATGTTTCCACGATTTTCTTCCTTCATAAATGGGTTTTCAATATAGTTCGGGAGCTGCAGTACTTCTTTTATTACATATAATTTTAGCACATAAGCATCCATGTGATTGAAATTTAAAATTTTCTTCCAAAATCACTTTAAATATCTTGGTTATGTCGTTGTTAATGTAAACAAATATATTACTAAATTAATCTCTATTAATTTTAACATGCATGCAACAATATTTTATTTATCAACATAAATAATATTTACTAATAGTAAAATATACCTTGATGGATTTGTTATTTTTCTTGAGCTTTTTGAATATCCTCCTTGATTTTTCCGTTGCACTAGTGCACCAAGCGTTGCACCTCTATTTGGCACACTAGCACTCATCTACGAACAAATCGTTCCCACTTTCTAGAAAAAAAAAGAAAACCCTTTTTTCTTTTCTAGAATGTTAAAGTCTTTAGGAATAAATTGGAGCTATTCCAATAGAGAGATAAATCGCAAATACAATGCATATATATTAATAAACCCAAGCCACTGTTTTGACTTATGCGCATATATACATATATGCAACGTTAACATGAACAACAACAAAAGCAATTGCTTGTATATTTATTTTCGTTTGTTCTTATGTGTATATATACATTCTTGCCAATATATAAACAATCAAATTGCTTTATATATATATATAAGTATTGGATTGTTTTAATTGTATCTTAATACAATAAGGTTAATCCAATATCTCTCCAAATCAAATTTGATCTCTCAAAGATTCTTTCCAAAATAAATTAGGATACTTAATCAAATTTAGGAATCCTAATTAAATAAAGACTTCTCTATTTAATCTTAATTAGGACTCTAATTAATTTGGGTGCTAGCCCACTAAATTAAAGCTCAATAGATTAAATATTATTTTAGCATAATAATTAATTAACTAGTAATTAATTAATTTAACTTAATTTTAATTAATAATTAATTAAAATTACATTTAATTTATTTAATATAAATATCAAATATTTATTTAAAAAATTAAATCTAATTTTATATTTCGAATTTATTAATCAAATTAATATTTCCGAAATATCTCGAATATCCTAATCCAATTAGGAAACGCCAAAATAATCATTTATGAACTTTTTAATAAACATCATCGAATTTGTAACATAGACGATAACTATATTATGCGACCGTCATATGTTCATTATCGAGTAGCAGTGGACTAATATTAACTCTTTAATATTTCATCTCTATGATATTCCACAGACAATGGGTGATCGCCTAGCAGCAAGCCATGGCCCCTAGTCGATTAATAATGTGGGAAAACATATGAATCTGTTATAATGCATTCATTCCGATATTTATGTTTCTTATCGAGTCTGAGATCATGGTAATTAATGTTAAATCCTTATACTCGATATATCTTTAAACTTTATCGTGTGGATTTGATATCCCTAAGATACCAACTGTTTTGGCCAAAGACTTATATCCACAACTTTGAGTTCCCTTGAAACATCTCTAACTTTTATTATCAAAGCATTCAGATCCCGTCTTGAAGCATACGTGACTTCATACGTCAGTCGCTCAAGGCCATCTAACATTTATTCAAATGACATGGATAGTCGAATGATGATATACTAGTGAACCAATAGTACTATCTCACAAGTCATCATATGATCTCAAGTCAGAGGATATGAAGACACTAATATATTATTACGAAGATCAATGACCTTAGATAATATTACCATGAGATCTTACGCTTCTGTGGTCATGTTCGATATTGCATTCTACTAATGAAATATCTATTGTCTGTGTCTTTATGATATGAGACCCATCATCCATTCTATTAACATCATATGTCAATCTAGGCGACACACAACAATATTCGTTAAGTGATATATTATTGTCCTGTATAACAATCACATGTTACTATTGTGATATTTTTATATCGTACTGCAAGTGTACGGTGTCATGTTTTAGTATAAATCAGTGAAAGAGTGTCGAACCCACATGGATTGCGTTAACTCGCATTAAGTACTACAATTTATAATCCTAACTTTATTTAGACGATAATTAATAAAGATTTTTAATAAATAAATAAAATATAAAAATAATAAAATAGGAGGAACTAATACGATAGAGATTCTGGATCCTGATTTTGTTGGTTTCTAATTAGGTCCCAAGATTCATGAAATCAAGCAAGAAATTCGCATTAATACACAAAGGAGTAAGGCGGAATACATACTCACATTGAACGGTTTGAGATGCGATGAACACAAGTCTTCTAGCTTCTCCAAAACGCGGCAGTGGCGTCCTTGTACTGCAGTGGAGTGCTCGGTTTTGCTGCTTGTTGGTTCCTCCATGATCGGCCATTGAAGACACCATTGAAGCTCTAAGCTTCAAGCTTCCAAAAAATGATTCCAAGCTCACAAGAACACTGCCCTATCACCTTTGTATCACTCAAGGTGTGCTACCACTAGATCTTCTTCTTTACTTCTTCAAGATTCGGTCAAACCAGAAAAATGGAGAACAAAAATGGCTCAAAGCCGAGAGAAGAGAAGGAGGGAAAAGAGAGGGAGAAGAAATCGTGAAAAGAGGAGAGAGAGTGGGAAAAGAAAAAATGTATTTGGTTTTTTATATTTCCAAAATAAAATTAAAACCATTTACCAAATTCTTTTTCAATTTCCTTTTACCAAAAATTCAAAAAGCAAAAGCTCATTAATGCATTTTCAACAACCACATCAATCACTCAATCAAGTGACAACTTGTCACATCACTCAATGTGACATTTGATTTGACGCTTGATGTGACTAACGATTTGACGCTCGATTCGATTTGCGTGCCGCACTCGAATTCGAAATGCGAATGCGCTCATGAATAATCCTGGGCTCGGGTTCGCTAATTCCAAATTAATGAATTTTCCGTTACGACGCAATAAAACGATTACACCTAGCGAAATCACTATTCACGTCGCTAACGAATTAATTCTAAATTAATTCGTTCGCCCGAATTAAAATCTAATTTTAATTCCACGTCGAAATCCAATTTCTAATAATATATCAAATATATTATTTTATCGATTAATTCCAAATTCATCGTTCTCTCTCTTTAATTAATATTTTATCCCAGATAAAATATCTCCGTAATTAATCCCAGATTAATTTTCTCTCTCATAAAATTAATCCCAGATTAATTAAAGTGCGAGTCATACATCATCGGTGAATCTTCGGGAAGCGACCCATGAGATCCCCGGATATGTTGGCAGTAAATACGGTCGTCGGACTATCCGAATACGTAAGTACCTCGTACTATGTTTATACCGATTTACAAGACAAGGTTGGCCTCTAGTAAAGCGCCATGCCTACCCAATTCTCCGGAAATATCCTTATAGGAATATGCGATTTATATCAAGTGTAGTATACCGAAGTATTGCGTATTTCTGTTCAGTATCGGATGTTCACTTGCTAGGCTTGGGGCTGGAATTGTGTCTGCCCCGTACGAAGCACATATCAGATGTCTGGCAACTAGTCTCTATAATCGGATATATATGACCTTGTCATAATATCCCGATAGCTCGAGCATTTAAGAGAACGAGTTCCGTATCCTACGTGACCATCATCTCCATATGACTGGAGTGACACTTCCGTCTTAACATCACACCCAACACACTATGATTCCCAATATACCCAGTATCGGCGTACACAGAACCTGTTAAAGCCCTGGACGATCTCAACTAAAGTATATTGATTGTCGTAAGCATTAGCAATGCAAGTCTCATGTTAAGACCAAATACACCTACTTTGATTGCAGACTCCTATAGACACATAGTCATACTACCAATGGGATTCCGCGGGGGGTACCGTACCATCGGTAAAACACAACCCCCTATTACACTTGCATGAGTATCCTATACCCAAATATATGAGAACTATGCCGTTGTGCCCTCACAAACGCGCACAAGTGTAATACTAGTCTTTTACGTATTTATCGATGTCTAATCTCGATAATACTCGGACTAAGGATATTTAATGATTTATCCTACGTGGACTGATACTGTCTCATATCATTCTCCGTCCAGGAACAAATCATAGGGACCTCTCATCATTTATATATCTAGGTGATCTAATCACAAATGATAAGAGTGCAATATCCTTTGTCACATAGTTAATTTGTACAACAACACCATGATCTGTACAAATAGTGACGCTATGGGTCATAATTGTCCAACAATCTCCCATTTGGCCTATAGCCAGTCACTGGAGTCTCTGACACCCGAACTATGTACGGTTGGCACAAATTGCTGAGAAAAGCTTTCGTCAGCGGATTTGTATGATTATCGTCTGATGCGATTTATTCGATCATCACATCGCCACGATGTATGATCCGAACGAATCAGATGAATATCGAAGTATTTATCTGGAAAGTTAATTAGACCATTAATTCTTTAGCCTGTTCTGACGCCTAGCTCAGCTGCTAACAGAATCATATCTAATCTAATTAGATATGTTATTGACCCAGATGGCTTCTATTGCTTCTTCAGCTGCTACAATTAACCCGCATTTGTTGTTTATTTGGTAACAGTATCTTGCTTGGAAGATTTCCAGCTCACTGTACCGTTATTCAAACTGTATAGTACCGTTTGCGACTTTAGTCGTCTTTATCGGTTACAGGAAACTTGCTACAGTGACCCCAGTCACTTCTAGTTCTCTTTCTCCATAGACTAAGACAGCATCCTTAGTTCTCTAAGATACTAACAGATGTTCTTCACATCAATCCAGTGACTTTCACTCGGATTGGCCTGTTTGTGAATCCATATGCTCAAAGCATACGAGACACCAGGTCTCGTACATTTTTCAATGTACGGTTTCTCGGAGAGTATTTCGAAAGCCAAGCTTTCGCCGATAGTTATTTTATAGGAATATCATTTCCAAGAAATGACATATATTATAATTATTTAATAGGACAGCCACTGTCAGTGCGCTCCCACTAACTCTATTACATACACAAGAATCTATTCGTTTTGAATTAAATCATAAACCATTATGATTACATCAAAACGATAGTTCCAAAACCTATGCTTGCTTCAATCCAATCATGGATTGAATAACAAGCATTATCCAAATGGATTTACTGTGGCAACAGGTTAAAATGTTGAATCGTAATCAACACAATGTTGATAACGATACCTTTCGGTTAAAAGCCTAGCTTTATACATTGGTATGTTTCCTTCCATGTATGTCTTCCTAGAAGACTTACAGTACCAGTAGGCACAATGCGTTGTGGTACATCAACTAGTATCCAAACTTGTTGATATACATGGAATCCATTTCGGACTTTATGGCACTTTGCTATAATAGGGAGTCGATACCTTGTATCACTTCCTCATACGTAGTCAGTTGGTATATCTCAATAAGATAGACATCTCTATGAGGTGAGATCAGAAACTCATACCCCAGGTTGTTTTCTGACTCTCTTCAACTTACGCGGTTCTTGTGTATTCGAAGATTAATGGTAATAGTTTCATCCTTGATGAACTATTTATGTTCCATTAAGATTCGGTGCCTTTGAATAGTATTACTCCGATTTTCATCGAGTTTTACTATCCTCCCACTTACCACTGCATATCGGTATTCCTCTTAGGAAAACCGCATGGTGAGCAACAATCTAATTATTCTCTTGTGAGATGTATAAGTATAATACTTATGGTATCCCTAGGATGACCTACAATTGGCACTTATCTTATTTGGGTTTTAGTTTGGTATCATCCAAACATATGCCTAGCATTCCCAAATATTCAGGAATGTGAAACCCGGTTTCTTTTCCTGTTCATATCTAATATGATATCTGTCAAACATATATTTATGGAACCTTATTCAAAATAAGTTCTTGCACTGTTTAAAGCTTATCCGTTGAAGGAAATGGTAGTTCAGGGTGACTCGTGATTAACCTTATCATGTCTAACAAAATTCGGTTAATCCGTTCGGACACACTGTCAAACTGACGTGTTCCGGGAGGAGTCCTCATTTGAAAGAATACTATACTCTTTCAAGTATACTAGAAACTTATTGCTTAAGTATTTTCCATTACGGTCTTACCATGAAGATTTCATACTTTAGCCGATCTGTTTGTCTATTTCGTGTTGAAACTTGAAAGTTTTCGTTTTGTGTTACAAAAGAAACACATAACTATACGCGATGCCACATCCGTAAAGTTCACGAAATATTCATATCCATATCTAGCCTAGCTAGACATGGGCCCACTTGCTTCACTATGAAGTAGGGCTAACAGATCAGTGGCACTTACACTTTTACCAAGTAAATGTGTTTTAGGCACTTTGCCCAATAAACTAGATTCATAGACTTATTTGAATGGAATCAAATTAGTACTGGTACCCGCTCTTCAAAAGTATGGATATATGATTCTTGTTAATAGTGTCCCTGACAACTATGCCACAATTAAGTTTCTTAACTGATCAAATCAGTTTGAGCTATTTATTTGTCATGTTATATATTTGAGATATTATTTATATTCAAAATATAAATTCTGTTATTCACATATAATGTGTTTATCTCAATATCATCTTTATATAATAAAACACTTTAGTGTTCTAGAATATAAAGGTTCACCCGCAGCGGGTTATACGCGATATAGAGATAATGTTTCTAGTCAAACTAGTTACATTATAATAGTTTCCAAATTTAGGTAAATACCCAAAGGTAGTTCCTAAATTTGGCTATCTACGGTTAAAACAACGACTTTCGTCCCGTTTCCAATTCACAGATAAATCTCAATCGAAGTCAGTATCCTGTTCAAACAGATTCTGAACATCAATATATATATTTTATGTACCACACTAAGTATCTAAAATCTAATTTTAATACTAGCTGTGAACATAATTATGACAATCATTTTTGAAGTCAGAGCTTTGCTCGTCTTCAATTCCTTCTTGGGATATGTCCTTATCTTCCTAGAAGATTATAATGATTTTGCCTTTGCCATTTTCAATATTCCGGTAGCCTTTGGCCAAGCCTCGGGTTCTAGAATATTGAAGTAAGGTGTGCCTTGCACTACTTGCCTAATTGCAAACTTTGACTTTGTCTCCTTGAGAATAGTCATTAATTCCCAAGAATTATTTATTGCAATTTTAAAAGTGCTTATAAGATCTAATCTTTGAATATCCTTCAATTTTAATATCATACTTTAAGAATCTAATCCTTAGTTCTGATAAAGAAATTAAGGAGTCTATATGACAAGTATAGTGGATTAAGCACTAAAGTTATCTTTACATGAATATTCCAAATATCATGTTCCACTTATTTGCTTAACTCCAGGCTTAGACTTAATATATTATTTTATCTAGGGTGGGCATTTGGATGGATTGGACTGGATTTTGTGAAGTCCATGTCCAAGTCCTAATTTTTTTTAAGTCCAAGTCTTAAAAAGCCCAAGTCCATTTTGATCTGGACTAGGCTGGACTTAAGCCCACATGGGCTTAGGCTAGGCTGGACTTAGCCCAAATCCAAAGATTTTCAAATAATTAATTATATTAGATACAATATAATAATTTTAAATTTTAAATTTTGATATACCTATTTTTTCACCATTCAACAATTAGACACTTTTAATATTTAAAATAATAAAAATATTTATTATTATCAGCTTGAGCACAAAAATTTATTAATATATATCTTATAAATTAATGAAAAAATATAATTATCAAATATTTTTTTTTGAAAATTAAATTTTATATGATGAGAGGCGAAGTGAGGGGTTATATGAGGAAATATTTTTTATTTTTAAGGATTTAATTTGTAAATTTAGAATGATATATCTATTATTTATTATAGAATCGACTGACCAGGCTTCGCCCGTACTGTATCAATTTTTTGATTACGCGAATAAGTGAAGGAGAATTTATTACCTGTACAAAATCCAACGGGGAGAATTCAAGATCAGGTCCAAGAACACAGTTGTAAGCAAGACAATCGTCACGTGAATCATCATCCATAGCAAGCCATTCTTCAACAAAGGATTAGGGCTTCTTTTAGAAAATCCAAGTATAGCCCTCATATTGATGGAATTTATTTTAAAAACCAAATCCAGACTTTTTCATAAAATTATAATATTAAAGCCCAATAAATCCGGACCGGATTGGATTGGACCGGATCGGACTGGACTGGTCTGGACTTTTTTGCCCACCCTAATTTTATCAAATAAAATAACTTATTATTTTTCCAGGACCATCCTGAAATTTATTCCCAATTTGAAAATTAAAGTCGTTTAAATACATTTTCACCTAGGATTATTTCTTAAACACTAATCTTTTATTTTTATATCTTGATTCTAATAGTCCAACTATTTAATCAACGATTTGTGGTACTATTTATCATAATGATTATAATAGTCAAACTATATAATCAAATATAATCTAAATTAATTAACCTCAATTACATTGATTACTATAATCCAATTATAAAATCAACTGTAAACTGAAATTAATTAATCAAATATATTGATTAATATATCCAATTATATATAATCAACTATAATACAGTCCAACTGTTAATTAAAACAACAATTTAAATATTAGTCCAACTAATATTTAATCTAACGACGAAATAATTTGAATGAGCGCATATGGTGAGTAATTGAACGAGTATTGCAAATTCAATTCTTGCCTCCCACTTTTTCGGCGAGCCTCTAACCCTCTGTCGAGTACTAGGGAAACCGTATTTCCTAGTGGGCTAGGATCCCGTTAAATATCACACAATCTTGACTTTGGCCAACAAATTGTATGATAATTAAATAGGCAGATCTCTAAGATCGATTGGATCTAATCCAATTCCTAGATCCGGTAGGGGGACATCCAAGTCCGAAACATATATCTTATATATGCCATTACATCCAATGTATTACCTAACCTTTTTCCTCTGAATCAACTAAGTCTTGGCTTTGGCACAACAAACTTAGTGATCCCAGTCAAGCGCGACCCATTGACCATGGAAAACTTCGTAATCAATGTCGATGGACAAGAAGTGGTCTTGACTTTGGCCAACAAACCACAACTTGGACAAGACACTGACATGGAACAAAGCCTTCGTGATTCAAAAACATCTTCGACAGACAAATGCCATGACTTTGGCCAACAAACCAATGCCGTCTTAGATCTCGAGTGAGAATCACTCAATGGAAGGAAAGACGCTTAATATTGAGTGAGGGTTTTTCGCGTGCAAATTGGCAACCAATTTATTATCTTTGTTAAGGTCTCATCATTATACACCCTTAAACATGCATTCTAAACACATAATAAAGCGCATATGAATTAAAATAATAATGATATGCGGATGGATACGTTACATTGATCCTACATCAAATCTCTCATTTTCTCTCTCCAACTAGCACATGTATTTACTTCCACCCGTTACACTACACTTCTAAAAAAACCTCATTTACATTGAGGGGAATAGGTGAGAAGAGAAATACAATGAGAATAGAGGTGATAAGGCTGGACACGCAGGTCCAATTAATAAATCAAATTTATTACAATTTCCAAAATTTTCCCACCCGACTAATATCCATCCGAGCATGTTATCAATAAATCTAATCCAATTAATTAATCTGATAATTAGTGATCATCTAATGTTCAAACAACGATTTGATTTTTGCGCGAGTCAAACTCGTTTTGCGAATAAGTACTCAAAGTACGAATTCTTGAATTAAATTAAACTACAAAATTAAATCCAATTCAATTTGTATTTAATACTAATTCACTATTTAATTCCAAATTAAATATTACACTTTTATTAACGAACCTTTACGACTTAAATTCCAAATTTAATCGCAACGGGTCTCTAAGCCCGATATACATCTAATGTTTATTTAATTAAAGTCCAATGGGCTTTTAATTAATTTCTATAAGGCGTGGACTTTTGGTCCGGGTCAAACCATAACCAAGGTCCAATCCAGGATTTACCCATAAGCCCAAAATTAATTTTGGCCAATTAGGCCCAATTAAATAATTAAGGTCCATTAAGTCATAATTGAACTTTTTGGATGCGATTTTTGGTCCAACCAATTGGCCTAAACCTAACTTGGTACAACCAAGCCCAAAAGCCCAATTACAACCTATAAAGGCCCAATTTCCAAAATAAGCCCAAAATTAATTAACTTATAAAATTCCAAATTCCATAATTAATTAACCTAAGTGTAATACACAATTAACCACCCAATTAATATTTCTAAAACATCAATTAGCCTAATTAATCATGCACTTTATAACAAATAGTGTCCAACACAATTTCATCAAAATCAAACCCAATACATGCTACTTTATTCTCGGCAATTAGGGGGTTTTTCCAATCCGATTCGGTTTCAATCCAATTAAATCCACAATCATCATTTCCCAAATCAATTCAACTCATCCAATGAATTAAAATAAAAAAACACAATGAATTTCAAATGTTCAAGAATTCGGCCAAGCCACTTTAAAAGGGAAAAATTGTTCCCAATCAAAATTCAATCCAATTGAACTTCAAAATAACATTACTCACTTGTTTTAAGTCATCCAATGATCAACACAACAAAAATCACCAAGAAATTAGTGTTCATCATTTTCGGCCTACTCCAAAAATTTGGGGAAAAATGGATCCAATCCAATTTCATGAATTGAACATACACAACTTCAATTCATCAATATACAAGCATACTTAATCAATCAATTCAACCAAATCATGCTTCAATTGATTTTACCCAATTCAAACCCTAACTTTTTCATGCTTGATCAAAGCTCATAGATACCATTGTTGGTTTCTAATTAGGTCCCAAGATTCATGAAATCAAGCAAGAAATTTGCACGAATACACAAAGGAGTAAGGCAGAATACATACTCACATTGAACGGTTTGAGATGCGATGAACACAAGTCTTCTAGCTTCTCCAAAACGTGACAGTGGCGTCCTTGTATTGTAGGGAGTGCTCGGTTTTGCTGCTTGTTGGTTCCTCCATGATCGGCCATTGAAGACACCATTGAAGCTCCAAGCTTCAAGCTTCCAAAAACGATTCCAAGCTCACAAGAACACTGCCCTATCACATTTGTATCACTCAAGGTGTGCTAGCACTAGATCTTCTTCAAGATTCGGTCAAACCAGAAAAAATAGAGAACAAAAATGGCTCAAAGCCGAGAGAAGAGAAGGAGGGAAAAGAGAGGGGAGAAGAAATCGTGAAAAGATGAGAGAGAGTGGAAAAAAAAAGTGTATTGGTTTTTTATATTTCCAAAATAAAATTAAAACCATTTACCAAATTCTTTTTCAATTTCCTTTTACCAAAAAGTCAAAAAGCAAAAGCCCAAAAATGCCTTTTCAACAACCACATCAATCACTCAATCAAGTGACAACTTGTCACATCACTCAAAGTGACATTTGATTTGACGCTTGATGTGAATAACAATTTGACGCTCGATTTGATTTGCGTGCCGCACTCGAATTCGAAATACGAATGCGCTCGCGAATAATCCTGGGCTCGGGTTCGCTAATTCCAAATTAACGAGTTTTCCTGTGTGACGCAATTAAATGATTACGCTTAGCGAAATCACTATTCACGTCGCTAACGAATTAATTCTAAATTAATTCGTTCGCCCGAATTAAAATCTAATTTTAATTCCGAGTCGAAATCCAATTTCTAATAATATATCAAATATATTATTTTATCGATTAATTCCAAATTCATCGTTCTCTCTCTTTAATTAATATTTTATCCCAGATAAAATATCTCCGTAATTAATCCCAGATTAATTTTCTCTCTCATCAAATTAATCCTAGATTAATTAAAGTGCGAGTCATACATCATCGGTGAATCTTCGGGAAGCGACCCATGAGATCCCCGGATATGTTGGCAGTAAATACGGTCGTCGGACTATTCGAACACGTAAGTACCTCGTACTACGTTTATACCGATTTACAAGACAAGGTTGTCCTCTAGCAAAGCGCCATGCCTACCCAATTCTCCGGAAATATCCTTATATGAATATGCGATCTATATCAATCGTAGTATACTGAAGTATTACGTATTTCTAGGCCTGGGGTTGGAATTTGTCTGCCCCGTACGAAGCACATATCAGATGTCTGGAAACTAGTCTCTATAATCTGATATACATGACATTGTCATAATATCCCGATAGCTCAAGCATTTAAGAGAACAAGTTCCGTATCCTACGTGACCATCATCTCCATATGACTGGAGTGACACTCCCGTCTTAACATCACACCCACACACTATGATTCCCAATATACCCAGTATCGGCGTACACAGAACCTGTTAAAGCCTTGGACGATCTCAACTAAAGTATATTGATTGTCGTAAGAATTAGCGGTGCAAGTCTCAGGTTAAGACCAAATACACCTACCCTGATTGCAGACTCCCATAGACACATAGTTATACTACCAATGGGATTCCGCGGGGGGTCTATCCAGAGCGAAGCTGTTTCCCATACCATCGGTAAAACACAACCTCCTATTACACTTGCATGAGTATCCTATACCCAAATATATGAGAACTATGTCGTTGTGCCCTCACAAATGCGCACAAGTGTAATACTAGTCTTTTACGTATTTATCGATGTCCAATCTCGATAATACTCTGACTAGGGATATTTAATGATTTATCCTACGTGGACTGATACTGTCTCATATCATTCTCCGTCCAGGAACAAATCATAGGGACCTCTCATCATTTATATATCTATGTGATCTAATCACAAATGATAAGAGTGCAATCTCCTTTGTCACATAGTTAATTTGTACAACAACACCATGATCTGTACAAATAGTGACGCTATGGGTCATAATTATCCAACAGATTTCACTTAGTTGTCTCCTATGTATTTGTTATGCCATTTAATCTTTGTTCAGTTATATTATTTATAAATCAAGATTCCGCAAATTATCCACTCCCTCTCTCGAATGCCGAGTGAAAATATCATTTACTATAGACTTCGATATCTCTATAAAATTCCAATAGTTAACAACTCATTACGATTTGTGATTCTCTTTTGACGACTTCAAAAGATTAAAGATTCTCTCGAACTCTATAAAATCTTAGGCTATATTCTCTACATCTATTCAAAATCCCTTCTCTCGAGTGATAGATTCTAAACATATATCATCTTCAATTGTGGCCAACAATCATGAAGCATTAAACTCAAAAGAATATAAATAAATTAATAAAACTTCATAACAAAATTGATAAACAAAATACAAGGTTCAAGCATCGATTACATCATTCTCCAGAATTAAAGAGTTAATTCATGACAAAAGATAAAAAAAAATAATAAACAAGTCATGAATCTAATGGAAATCATTAGAGTTCTAATAAAGAAATAAGAAGATAAAACCCGAATTGAATCTCTTCCTCCTCGGACGTCACCGTCTTAATCTCTTCTTTCTGCTCTTCAATCCTCTCATTGGATCTCTAAAAATATGTATTTGGTGTTTTGTGCTATGTATTAGCCTCCCCTTGAGTGTTGGATGAACTGTTATATTTATAGTGGAGGCTGGGAGTCATTGGGTATCATTAGAGATCTTAAAAACCCTAAAAGTTAAATCATGGATCGTGTCTGACTTTCTCGTTACGCTGCAGCCCAATTGAGTGGCGTCTGGGCGCCTTTGTCTCGGCAGAATTTATGGGACTTCAAAATTGAGAAGGCGCCATGGCGCCTGCTTTATTCCTTCAAATGGCGCCATGACGTCATTGTAATTAACTGGTTGTGGCGCCAAGGTGCCATGTCTTTCTTTAAGCAAAGGCGCCTTGGCGCCTTGTTTGTTAAGGATTGTTGGCGCCAAGGCGCCAAATGCTAGGCTTCAATGGGGCGCCACGGCGCCCATGTTGTTCTCTTCAATGGCGCCATGGCGCCTTATTCTTTGGAATTTGTATGTAACTTTGGCGCCATGGCGTCTAATGATCCCGTGCTCGTCCTGTGTTCCCGAAAGTTCCCAAAACACGTGCAATTATTCCCAGATCCATGTATTAATGCTCCTACAAATAAAACACAAAATAAACTATAAAAGACATTTAAATATTTCGAAATATAACAAAATAGTAAGCTAAAATTACCGTCATAAGTGGGTATTAACCACACTTATCAAACACCCCCAAACTTAAGGTTTTGCTAGTCCTGAGCAAAAGATAAAATAAAAACTAAATTCAAATAAATAATTAAAAATTACTAAATTAACTAAGCCACTTTCGTAGGGATCACGATTTTATTTAGCATATGCAACAAGCCCTTAAACCCCTAGGCGGCCCTAATGGATGAGTTATAGTCTCGTGAGGGCTTACAGTGACGACACCCACAAACGTCATTCACACACAATCATGCAAAAATATAAAATAAATAAAAGCATAGTCCTGATAGTTGCACATAAAAATTTCCTCAAAGAAAGCTTATAAATGAAATTAGAGAACCTTCAAAGTACGTAATT
This sequence comes from Zanthoxylum bungeanum, assembly GCA_019454045.1. Taxonomy (NCBI): domain Eukaryota; kingdom Viridiplantae; phylum Streptophyta; class Magnoliopsida; order Sapindales; family Rutaceae; genus Zanthoxylum; species Zanthoxylum bungeanum. Next base: position 25,751 of record SKCR01018986.1, read on the forward strand.
GCCACTCGGATCCAAATTCTTGAGTAAATCATCTAAGCTAGACTCACAGTGTGTGTGTTTAAAGGTTCATTCACACCTCGACTCATAAGTAAACCAACTTAATGATATCATTTAGAAATTAGAATCGATGGGTCAAACCAACCTAGATATCTCAGTTATGCTCTGTAATTGCTTTATTTTGTGCTCAGTATGGTATAATTTTTCTTTTCTTTTCTTGTCTCTTTTTGCTTTTCTCTTTTTGCACTCATTTTTTTAACTCACCTACCCTTTAAGGTAGCATTTCTCCTCATGGTGGTCCTAATACTCGCCCATGGGTAGCTTCACGTTTATCGGTTATAGGTGGTTTATTTTCTTTCTTTAGAGATATTTTTCTTTTTAGCAATACCATACTTCATAACACTAGCAAATCAAGATAGATATCTAAGCAAATGGTCATTCATCGACATGCAATTTCTTTAACTAGTCACCTTGTCAACTACTTAAGTTTCACTGTTAAAAATCTGTTTTTAAGTACTTACGAGTCTAACATAGATCAATTATTCAAGGCATCAGATAAAAGTAAATTGGGCACTTATCGTTTCTAAAATTTCACCCATAAACAAACAAAATTCATCACAGGATTCATGCTTTACTATCGAGGACTAAAAATAAATAATATTTTTTTTTAAATAAACTTAAATAAATAATTAACAAGTAAGCAACAGGCACACACCCCCAAACTTAAATTTACATTGTCCTCAATGTAAGATAAAAAATTTAAAGAACAAGAGTGAGGAACAACACTACCGTGCATGGAGTTGATTAGGCTCCTGCTGTTGGAGTTTCTATAGGTCCCAAGATCAAAACTCAAGCATGAAACACAAGTGAATACAACGACGGAAGTTGCGGAATACTTACATCGAGCGGTTGAGCGACGATTTGGGCAACAAAAACGAAATCTGCTCACTGGTGGACTGCATACTGGTTTGAGTGGCAGTGGGCTGCTGTGAACAGTGAATTTCGGCCATCATCAACAAGATTTGAAGCTCCAAGCTTCATCATTTGAATCCCGGCTCATGGGTGGACTTCCCTATCACCTTCGCATTGATCTCGGAGTGTGCTAGCACTCTTGTTTTTGCATCAAAAACGCACTTGGCTTCCCTCCATTTTCGGTCACTGCCCAGTAAAACCAGAAATGGCGTGAAGAGAGGAAGAAGAAGAAGAAGAGAGAGAGGAGGGAAAATGTGTTCTACGTTTTTGTGTGTGTGTTGTGTATCTAATACACATGAAATTCATTCCAAATTCATTTCACACACATTTGACTTTAATTGCCAACCACACACATCACTCATCACATCACTCAAGTCACATCAATTAATCAAGTCACATCACTCAAAGTGACAAGTGATTTGACGCTTGATGCGACTAGTGATTTGACGCTTGATTTGACGTGCCGCACTCGAATTCGAAATACGAATGCGCTCGCAAATAATCTCGGGCTCGGATTCGCTAATTCTAAATTAACGAATTTTCCGTCGCGTCGTGATTAAATGATTACGCCTAGCGAAATCACTATTCACGTCGCTAACGAATTAATTGTAAATTAATTCGCTCGCCCGAATTAAAATCTAATTTTAATTCCGCGTCGAAATCCAATTTCGTTTAATATATCAAATATATTAATTAATCGATTAATTCCAAATTAATCATTCTCTCTCTTTAAATTGATATTTTATCCCAGATAAAATATCTCTGTAATTAATCCCAGATTAATTTTCTCTCTCATATATTAATCCCAGATTAATAAAAGTTCGAGTCATACGTCATCGGTGAATCTTTGGGAAGCGACCCATGAGATCCCCGGATATGTTGGCAGTCAAATCGGTCATCGGACTATCCGAACACGTGAGTACCAAGTACTACGTTTTACCGATTTACAAGACAAGGTTGGCTTCTAGCAAAGCACCATGCCTACCAAATTCTCCGGAAATATCCTTACAGGAATAAGATCTATATCAAGCGTAGTATACCAAGTATTGTGTATATCGGCCCAGTATCGGATAGTCACGTGCTAGGGCTGGGGCTGGATAAGTGTCTGCCCCGTCCGAAGCACATGTCGGATGTCTGGTAACTAGTCTCTATAATCGGATATGTATGACCTAGTCATAATATCCCGATGGTTGCGCAACACTTAAGAGAACTAATATCGTATCTTGCATGACATCATCTCCAATATGACTGGAGTGATACTTCCGTCTTGACATCACACCCAATACTCTACGATTCTCAATATACCCAACATTCGGCATACACAGAACCGGTTAGAGTCCTAGACGACCTCAACTAAAGTATATTGATTGTCGTAAGCATTAGCGGTGCAAGTCTCAGGTTAAGACCAAATACACCTACCTTGATGTTGGACTCCCATAGACACATAGTCATAATACCAATGGGATTCCGAGGGGTCTATCCAGAGCGAAGCTGTTTCCCGTACCATCGGTGAAACACAACCTCCTATCGCACTTACATAAGTATCCAATACTTAAATATATGAGAACTATGCCGTCGTGCCCTCACAACGCGCACAAGTGCAATACTAGCCTATTCCGCATTATCGATGTCCTGTCTCGATAATACTCCGGCTAGGGATATTTAATGATTAATCCTTCGTGGACTGATACTTCTCATATCATTCTCAATCCAGGAACTAATCATATGGACCTCTCTTCATTTATATATCTAGGTGATCTAATCACAAATGATAAAGTGCAATCTCCTTTTTCACATAGTTAATTTGTACAACAACCATGATATGTACAAATAGTGACGCTATGGGTCATATTATCCAACAATCTCCCACTTGGCACATAGCCAGTCACTCGAGTGTCTAACACCCGAACTATGTACGGTTTGCTCAAATTGCTGAGAAAAGATTTTCGTCAGCGGATTTTCATGATTATCGTCTGACGCGATTTATACGATCACCACATCGCCACTATGTATGATCCGAACGAATCAGATGAATATAGAAGTATATATCTGGATCGTCGATGAGACCTTTAATTCCTTAGCATGTGCTGACGCCTAGCTCAGCTGCTAAAAGAACTATATCTAATCTAATTAGATTTATTATCGATCCAAATGGCTTCTATTGCTGCCTCAGCTGCAGCAATAATCCGCATTTGTTGTTTATTTGGCAACAGAATCTTGCTAGGAAGATTTCCAGCTCACTGTACCGTTATACTATTGTATAGTACCTTTGTTACAACTTACAGTCGTTATCAGGGAAGCCCAGCTTTTACCGATTATTTTATGGGAATATCATTTCCAAGAAATGACATATTATCATTATCTTACAGGACATTCATGTCAGTGCACTCCCACTAACCCTTTTATATACACAAGAATCATTTCGTTTTGAATTAAATCATACTCCATTATGATTACATCAAAACGATAATTCCTAGAACCTATGCTTGCTTCAATCCAAACATGGATCGAATAACCTGCAAACCTTGTTTGCTTGTTATGGTACGACAAAACCGACAGGATGTTATAAACATCCTCCGAAAGGTTTCCTTTTTAGGAAAGCGATTTTCCGTTAAGCTGTCATATTTCATAAATGAAATACACAGCTTTAGCAAGCATTATCCAAATGGATTTACAATGGCAACAGGTAAAAGGTTTCGTCGGAATCAACACAATGTTGATAACTCTACCTTTTCTTTACAAGCCTAGCTTAGTACGTTGGTATGTTGCCTTCCATGTATGTCTTCCTTGAAGACTTATAAAGTACCAATAGGCACAATGTCTTATGGTACATCAACTAGTATCCAAACTTGTTGATATACATGGAATCCATTTCGGACTCATGACACTTTGTCATAATAGGGAGTCGATACCTTGTATCACTACCTTATACGTAATCAGTTGGTATACCTTAAAAGATTAACATCTTTATTAGGTGAGATCAGAAACCCATACCCCAGGTTGTTTTCTGACTCTCTCCGATCTACGCGGTTCTTGTGTATTCGAAGATTAATGGAATAGTTTCATCCTTGATGAACTATTTATGTTCCATTAGGAATAGGTGCCTTGAATAGTATTACTCCGATTTTCATCGAGTTTTACTATCCTCCCACTTACCACTGCATATCGGTATTCCTCTTAGGAAACTCGCATGGTGAGCAACAATCATATTGTTCTCATGTGAGATTTATAAGTACTATACTTATGGTTTCCTTTAGGATAACCAATTGGCACTTATCCAATTTAGGTTTTAGTTTGGTATTATCCAAACATATGCCTAGCATCCCAAATGGTCAGGAATGAGAAACCCGGTTTCTTTCCCGTTCATATCTAATATGATATTGTCAAACAATTATTAATAGAACTTTATTCTAAATAAGTTATTGCACTGTTAAAACTTATCCGTTGAAGGAAATGGTAGCTCAGAGCGACTCATGATTAGCCTTATCATGTCTAACACGATTCGGTTAATCCGTTCGGACACACCGTCACTTTCACGTGTTCCGGGAGGAGTCCTCATTTGAAAGAATACTATACTCTTTCAAGTATATAAGAAACTTACTGCTTAAGTATTTTCCATTACGGTCTTACCGTGACGGTATAATACTATAGCCGATCTGTTTGTCTATTTCGTGTCGAAACTCTAAAAGTTTGTGATTTGTGTTCTTCAAAAGAAACACATAACCATAACGCGATGCCACATCCGTAAGGTCACAAAATATTCATATCGCATCTAGCCTAGCTAGACATGGGCCCACTTGCTTCACTATGAACAAGAGCTAATAGATCGATGGCATTTTACATTTTTACCAAGTAAATAGTGTTTTAGGCACATTGCCCAATAAACTAGATTCGTAGACTTATTTGATTGGAATCAAAACAGTCCGAGTACCCACTCTTCGAAAGTGTGGATATACGAGTCTTGTTCGATTGTGTCCCAGACAACAATGCCATAATTAGTTTCTTCTGATCAAATCATTTTGAGCTATTTGTTTGTCATTATATATATTTGAGATTTATTTATATTCAAAATATAAATTCTGTTATTCACATCTAATGTGTTTATCTCAATATCATCCTTATATAATAAAACACTTTAGTGTTCTAAAATATAAAGGTTCACCCGCAGTGGGTTAAACACTGATAAAGAAATAATGTATCTAGTCAAACTAGTTACATTATAACAGTTCTCTAATCCTGCTCATAGCAGATCTGAACATCAATATATATATTTATTATGTACCATATCAAGTATCTAAAAAATCCAATTTTAATACTAGTAATGAACATAATTTTGACAAACATATTTGAAGTCAGAGCCTTGCTCGTCTTCAATTCCTTCATATCTGCTTTGTCCAAACGACAGTCACGCTTCGCGATTCCGTTTGCCACAATTGTGCAGATATTTTGGGATATGTCATTTATCTTCCAAGAAGACTATAATGATTTTGCCTTTGTCATTTTCAATATTCCAGTTGCCTTTAACCAAGCCTCGGGTTTCCAGAATATTGAAGTAAGGTGTGCCTTGCACTACTTGCCTAATTGCAAATTTTGACTTTATCTCCTTGAGAATAGTCTTTAATTCTCCAAGAATTATTTATTGCAATTTTAAAAGTACTTCTAAGATCTAATCTTTGAATATCCTTCAATTTCAATATCATACTTTAAGGATCTAATCCTTATTTCTGATTAAGAAATTAAGGAGTCTACTACGACAAACTTAATGGATTAATCACTTAAGTTATCATTACATAATATTCCAAAGATAATGCTCTACTATTTGCTTAATTCCGGACTTAGGCATAATATTATTTTATCAAATAAAATAACTAATTAGTTTCCAGGACCATCCTGAAAATTTATACCCGATTTGAAAATTAAAGTCGTTTAAATACATTTTCACCCAGGATTATGTCTTAAACACTAATCTTTCATATCTATCTTGATTATAATAGTCCAACTATTTAATCAACGATTTGTGGTACTATTTATTATAATGATTATAATAGTCCAACTATTTAATCAAATATAATCTAAATTAATTAACCTCAATTACATTGATTACTATAATCCAATTATAAAATCAACTGTAAACTGAAATTAATTAATTCAAATATATTGATTAATATAATCCAATTACATATAATCAACTATAATACAGTCCAACTGTTAAATAAAACAACAATTTAAATATTAGTCCAACTAACATTTAATCTAATGACGAAATAATTTAAATGAGCGCGTATGGCGAGTAATTGAACGAGTATTGCAAATTAAATTCTTGCCTCCCACTATTTTTCGGCGAGCCTCTAACCCTCTGTCGAGTACTCGGGAAACCGTGTTTCCTAGTGGGCTAGGATCCCGTTAAATATCACACAATCTTGACTTTGGCCAACAAATTGTATGATAATTAACTAGGTAGATCTCTAAGATCAATTGGATCCAATCCAATTCCTAGATCCAGTAGGTGGAGTTCCAAATCGTAAACATATATCTTATATATGCCAATACATCCAATGTATTACCTAACCTTTTTCCTCTGAATCAACTAGGCCTTGGCTTTGGCACAACAAACCTAATGATCCCAGTCAAGCGCGACCCATTGACCATGGAAAGCTTCGTAATCAATGTCGATGACAAGAAGTGGTCTTGACTTTGGCCAACAAACCACAACTTGGACAAGACACTGACATGTAACAAAGCCTTCGTGATTCAAACACATCTTCGACAGACAAAGGGCTTGACTTTGGCCAACAACCCAATGCCGTCTCGGATCTTGAGTGAGAATCACTCAATGGAAGGAAAAACGCATGATTTTGATGAGGGTTTTTCGTGTGCAAATTGGCACCAATTTATTATCTTTGTTAAGGTCTCATCATCATACACCCTTAAACATGCATTCTAAACACATAATAAAGCGCATATGATAAAATAATAATGATTTTGTCGAGTCAAACTCGTTTTTGCAATAAGTACTTAAGTACGAATCCCGAATTAAATTAAACTACACAATTAAATCCAATTCAATTTGTATTTAATTCTAATTCACTCATTTAATTAATTCCAAATTAAATAACACACTTTAATAATAAACCTTTTTCGACTTAAATTCCAAATTAATCGCAACGGGTCTCAAAGCCCGATTAATATCCAATATTAATTTAATTAAAGTCTAATGGGCTTTTATTAATTTCTTAAGGCGTGGTCTTTTGGTCAACTCGGGTCAAACCCGCAACCAAAGTCCAATCCGGGATTTACCCCATAAGCCTTTAAATTAATTTTGGCCCATTAGGCCCAATTAAATCATAAAGGTCCATTATGTTGCATTTGGGCTTTATGGATGCGGTTTTGGGCCCAATTGGATCCAACCAATTTTGTCCAAAACAAACTTTGTACAACAAAGCCCAATAAGCCCAATAACAACAATTCAAGCTCAATTTCCAAAATTAGCCCAATTAATTAAATTACACAAATCCAATTTCGCAATTTAATTACCTAAGTGTATATCATGATTAATCACCATAATTAACATTTCTAAAACACAATTAGGCTAACTAATCATGCTCATTTTCATAATCACATGTCCAACACATTAAGATTAAAATCAAACCCATTACATGCTTTATATACTCTCGGTAATGTGGACTAATTTTATGTCAATTCCGAATTCAATCCAATTAAATCCAATTAACATTAAATCAACATCCTCAATCGTTTCAAGTCATCCAATGATCAACGAAACAAAATTACCAAGATTTAGGGCATACTCCTATTCGGCCAACACATCAAAATTGGGAAATTTGTTCCAAACAATATTTAATCAAATTGATCCAACCAATCTTCAATTAAAATACATTCAAGCATACTTTATCATCCAATTTCATAATTGCATGCTCAAATCAATTTTACCCAATTTCAAGCTTTATGACTACTTGGCAATTGGGGATTTTCCGTCCGATTCAAATTCAATCCAATTGATTCCGCAATCGACATCAAATCATATTCCCGAATGATTTCCAACACATCCAATTGTCAAAATCAAAAATCCCAAGACATTAAATCATCATCAAATTTTGGCCAAGGTAGTAATTTGGGGAAAAAAAATGATCCAATCACAATTTGTTGAAATTGACCCAATCAATCTTCAATTTAAACACAATTAAGCATACAAATCCATCCAATTTAATTTATCATGCTCAAAATCAAGTTTGCCCAAATTTTAGCCCTAACTTTTCATGCTTTTAACCTAAGCTCTTGATGCCATTGTTGGAGTTTCTATAGGTCCCAAGATCAAAACTCAAGCATAAAACACAAGTGAATACAACGACGGAAGTTGCGGAATACTTACATCGAGCGGTTGAGCGACGATTTGGGCAACAAAAACGAAATCTGCTCACTGGTGGACTGCGCACTGGTTTGAGTGGCAGTGGGCTGCTGTGAACAGTGAATTTCGGCCATCATCAACAAGATTTGAAGCTCCAAGCTTCATCATTTGAATCCCGGCTCATGGGTGGACTTCCCTATCACCTTCGCATTGATCTCGGAGTGTGCTAGCACTCTTATTTTTGCATCAAAAACGCACTTGGCTTCCCTCCATTTTCGGTCACTGCCCAGCAAAACCAGAAATGGCGTGAAGAGAGGAAGAAGAAGAGAGAGGAGGGAATGTGTTCTACGTTTTTGTGTGTGTGTTGTGTATCTAATACACATGAAATTCATTCCAAATTCATTTCACACACATTTGACTTTAATTGCCAACCACACACATCACTCATCACATCACTCAAGTCACATCAATTAATCAAGTCATATCACTCAAAGTGACAAGTGATTTGACGCTTGATGCGACTAGCGATTTGACGCTTGATTTGACGTGCCGCACTCGAATTCGAAATACGAATGTGCTCGCAAATAATCTCGGGCTCGGATTCGCTAATTCTAAATTAACGAATTTTCCATCGCGTCGTAATTAAATGATTACGCCTGCGAAATCACTATTCATGTCGCTAACGAATTAATTCTAAATTAATTCGCTCGCCCGAATTAAAATCTAATTTTAATTCCGCGTCAAAATCCAATTTCGTTTAATATATCAAATATATTAATTAATCGATTAATTCCAAATTAATCATTCTCTCTCTCTTTAAATTGATATTTTATCCCAGATAAAATATCTCTGTAATTAATCCCAGATTAATTTTCTCTCTCATCATATTAATCCCAGATTAATAAAAGTGCGAGTCATACGTCATCGGTGAATCTTTGGGAAGCGACCCATGAGATCCCCGGATATGTTGGCAGTCAAATCGGTCATCGGACTATCCGAACACGTGAGTACCAAGTACTACGTTTTACCGATTTACAAGACAAGGTTGGCTTCTAGCAAAGCACCATGCCTACCAAATTCTCCGGAAATATCCTTACAGGAATAAGGATCTATATCAAGCGTAGTATACCAAGTATTGTGTATATCGGCCCAGTATCGGATAGTCACGTGCTAGGGCTGGGGCTGGATAAGTGTCTGCCCCGTCCGAAGCACATGTCGGATGTCTGGTAACTAGTCTCTATAATCGGATATGTATGATCTAGTCATAATATCCCGATGGTTGCCCAACACTTAAGAGAACTAATACCGTATCCTGCGTGACATCATCTCCAATATGACTGGAGTGATACTTCCGTCTTGACATCACACCCAATACTCTACGATTCTCAATATACCCAGCATTCGGCGTACACAGAACCGGTTAGAGTCCTAGACGACCTCAACTAAAGTATATTGATTGTCGTAAGCATTAGCGGTGCAAGTCTCAGGTTAAGACCAAATACACCTACCCTGATGTTGGACTCCCATAGACACATAGTCATAATACCAATGGGATTCCGAGGGGTCTATCCAGAGCGAAGCTGTTTCCCGTACCATCGGTGAAACACAACCTCCTATCGCACTTGCATAAGTATCCAATACTTAAATATATGAGAACTATGCCGTCGTGCCCTCACAACGCGCACAAGTACAATACTAGCCTATTCCGCATTATCGATGTTCTGTCTCGATAATACTTCGGCTAGGGATATTTAATGATTAATCCTTCGTGGACTGATACTATCTCATATCATTCTCAATCCAGGAACTAATCATATTGACCTCTCTTCATTTATATATCTAGGTGATTTAATCACAAATGATAAGAGTGCAATCTCCTTTGTCACATAGTTAATTTGTACAACAACACCATGATATGTACAAATAGTGACGCTATGGGTCATATTATCCAACACCTGCTGGTTATAATTCGGTTGCGTGGGTGTTGTGTGTCTCGTGCTACCTGCATAAATAACATGCAATTTAATAAATAGCGTACAATATAATAAACATTAAAAATAAGGAAAATAAATAAATGCAATTAAATGCAAGGGTTGTCTCCCCGCTAGTGCTAAATTTAACGTCTTCAGCCAGACGCAACCACCCAAATGGTGGTCATGGTAGCTTCTTCTTGTGTATCCACTGACTGCTTTGACATGAAAAAGATAGTTTGGCAACTGTGGCAGTTTATCCAAATATCCCTACTGCTGCTTGGTTATGGAGGACGTAATCTGCCCAATTTGTGTTTCTAAGGACTTCATTGTGGCTTCCATATTTTCCATGTGTGTCTCAATATTATTTAGCCTTGACTCAGTCTTCTCGAATCTCGCTGAAGTACTAGCAACAAACGTGCTCATGAAATATTCTAAGGAAGATTTCTGTTCAGCTCTTTGATAGTCAAAACCAGAAGAAGGCTGCAAGGTATTCTCTATGTTAGCATATGACAAGTTTGGATGATAACGGTTAGGCACAATATTTCCTTTATAGCTGTTGAAGTTCCGATTGTTCACATATTGGACTTGCTCAAAATTCGGATTTCCTTCAAATAACTGCTTGTTTGTAGCCGCTACTGATTCAATGGATGGTTCTCTTGGATTTTTCAGGGCTGCTACTTGAGTGGCTAAGGTGGAAATTTGAGCTGTAAGTGCTACAAGAGGGTCCACTTCATATATTCCAGCCACTTGGGTCACAGTAGCGCGTTCATTTGGCCATTGATAGTGGTTAATGGCCATTTATTCTAATATATTATTGGCGTACTCAACTGATTTCTTAAATAGAGCTCCCCCAGCTTCTGCATCAACCACAATTCTATTCGACCCATTCAGTCCATTATAGAACAACTGAATCTGGACCCAATCTGCATAATCATGTTGTGGGCATCTTCGTAGTAGATCCTTAAAGCGCTCACATGCTTCATACAAAGTCTCAGTTTCCAGCTGCTTAAATATACTGATTTATGCCCTTAGTTGAGCTGATTTAGCTGGTGGAAAGAACCTCTCAAGAAATTTTATGGCCATATCATGCCATGTCATGATACTTCCCATTTGTATTGATTGCAGCCAATCCCACGCTTTATCCCGTAAAGAGAATGAGAATAAGCGTAGCCTGATAGCTTCTTTACTTACGCCATTTATCTTTATAGTATCTGCGATCTCCAAGAACATCCTTAAGTGCAAGTTGGGATCCTCTACAGCTGAACCCCCAAACCGATTCCTTTGTACCATGTTGATCAATGCAGGTTTTAACTCAAAATTGTTGGCGTTGATTGGTTGATGGGCAATCCCAGAATAGATATCATCAATGACTGGTTTGAAGTGATCTCTGATTGCCACCTGACGTGAGTTGTTCTCTATGTTTTCAGCTGCCATTGCTTCTTTTACAATTTTTCTTTCTTTTCTTAGTCTCATCGCAGTTCTTTCTATTTCAGGATCAAACAGGAGCGAGTCGAGACTTGTGGATTTTCGTATTCACTGAAGCACAAAAAGAAAAAGAAAAGAAAAATTCAATAAACAAAAATAAACTAAAGTTTAAAATTAAAATTAAAATTAATAAATACAAGAATAAAATAAAAGATAAAACTCTAAATTAAAGATAAGATTACTTGGTAGTAGTATTAATGTGAATTAAACAAACAATCCCCAACTACGGCGCCAAAAACTTGTTGTGATATTTTTATATCGTACCGCAAGTGTACGGTGTCAAGTTTTAGTATAAATGAGTTTAGAGTATTGAACCCACAGGGATTGCGTTAACTCGCACTAAGTACTACAATTGATAATTCTAACTTTATTTAGAAAATATTTAATAAATATTTTTATAAATAAATAAATATAAAAATAATAAAATAGAAGGAACTAATACGATAGAGATTCTGGATCCTGATTTCACCTAACTGTCGCCTATGTATTTGTCATGCCAATTAATCTTTGTTCAGTTATATTATTTATAAGTCAAGATTCCTAAAATATCCACTTCCTCTCTCGAGTGCCGAGTGAAAATATCATCAACTATAGACTTCGATATCTCTATAAAAATCAAATAGTTAACAACTCATTACGCTTTATGATTCTATATTAACGACTTCAAAGGACTACAGATTCTCTCGAACTCTATAAAATCCTAGGTCATATTCTCTAGATCTATTCAAAATCCTCTCTCTCGAGTGATAAATTCTAAACATTCATCATCTTCAATTGTGGCCAACAATCAAGAAGCATTAAACTCAAAAGAATATAAATAATTCAATAAAACTTCATCACAAAATTGATAAACAAAATACATGGTTCAAGCATATATTACATCATTCTCCAGAATTAAGGAGTTAATTCGTGACAAAAGATAAATACATTAATAAACAAGTCATGAAGATAAATACATTAATAAATATAATTGACTCATAATCGCAAACGTCTTTTGAATTAAAGATATTCATTTGACATAATGTCTTAGGACATACACATAAAATATAGATGTAATAATGTGTAGTTAACAAATACCTTTTATTAATAAATAATAAACTATATTACAAACATTATGCCTTAAACCATTACATCCATAACTGGTTTTAGGGTATATACTCTAACAGTTTTGTGCTCCAAAGTTCACTAAATAAATAAATATGTATAGGCAGCTAAACAAAAGTTTATCCTTCTTCTTATGATCTCACTTTATAAATTTTCTACTTTTTCTTTGTTTATAATTAAGCTCGTAATATTTCCAATTTCAGTTGGTACAACAACTTGTAAAGAAATCATCTTCCTGAGACTTTAATAATTCTTGATGTGATAATATAAACTTAAATCAACTTTCAACTCTCGAATTAAATCTGAGTCTCATATAATTTTATTTTATTTTTACAAAACCTAACGATGATAAATAGGTAACTTAATTCTGTCTCTTTTTAATATTAGACAGCGATTTGAACTCATCTTTTCAATGAAAGTTAAATTATGTTCTCTTTTTTGAGAGGCCACATTCGATCTTGCTTTGCAAATATTATTCTCTCCATCTTCGCAATTAGTGGGCATATCATACTTAGCTGATCAAAACAATATTTTGAATCTTAAGCTGTCAGCTTTGAGCGGTAGATTTAGGACAAAATGCTATAATATATTCGTTTAAGGAATAATTTTAATACTCTAATATAAGATGATAATCAGGACGTCTCACAATGTCTTGATCAGATCTCATCCTGACCCATCCCGATTATGATTCAGAATAAAAAATCAATCCGAATCCCGATGGATTTTTAAGTTGGGATGAAAAATCATCATGAATGGATCATAATCTTAAATTCCGATCAAAAATCATACTTTCTATACTAAAATCCAGGATTCAAATGATTTTTTATCCCAAATCTCGATCTAATTTTTTATTCAGTACGATAACTCGTCCCGAATCCCAATCGAAATGTCTATACATGATAATTTTTCGCCGGGATTTTTGCGAATCTTACTCTAATATGGTCTGCATTGTGTCTTGTTTCGCTTTGACTAAGGTTTTTTCTTAACCAAATCTTGTATGAGTTAGCTAAGATTTTCCAACTCTTGGAATATTTCTTTTCATTAATAATATGTTTATTACTTCTTTTTGTGATACGCACTGCCACTTGATCAATGCTCAGTGGATGCTCGAGCACTTGGTATATATTTAATCCCTTGGAGATAACTTAGATATATCAACGACGGGTATTGGAATCTCAAAATCTAATTGTAAAAAAGTCAAATTTAAAGTAGCATCTAATTTTATCAACTTGTCTCTACAGTCTCTATAGTTAAATTTAATTAATTCTAATTAGAAGTTAAAAGGATATCTACCTATCAATATTTATTCCACAAATCTTACAAACAATCGTCCCTGAGATGGTTTAATTTTTCAAAGGATGGAATAGCTAGGGTTGGCAATATGGATCCCTGCACGATTATAGAATATGAAATAACAAGAATTTTTTAATTTTAGGTGGGCATAAAATGACATTATTAATAATCGCATCGTATTCGTGATACTTTTTTATTAATCGTGTCGAATTTGTTTACAACATTATTAATCTTCATGTATTTGTATCGTGTCAACCGTTTATCCGATTATGATTTGGTTACAATTTGTTTAATAATTTTTAGTGTTGTAATCGAATAATCATATCGTAATTGCGTAAAATACAAAATTGACTTGTTTATCAATCAAGTAATTGTATCTTATCTTATAAACCGATTTATTAAATGGGTCGTTTATGTGTTTGTTTAAGTGGGACGGGCATTTTAGTTGTGCATTGAAAATTACTCTGAACAAAATTTAATTAAATTTGAAATTCCTAAACACTCACCAGTTAATTTACTATTACTAAACCACACACCAGTTAATTTACTATTCCTCACTACCCAAGCTAATTTACTATATAATAGACAATTTTATATATGTTACGAAACAAAAATATATCGCTCTTAATACTCATAGTCAGTCCTACTAAAAACACTAATGATAACTCTTTTCCATATAATTTTAGGTTCAACAATGTGTTAACAATGTTTTAAAAATCGAATGCATAATTTGAATTGGTGATATAAAAATTTTAATGGATCATCGATTCGACTGGTTGAATTGTTCCGATTCGACCAACATAACTGGCTGAAGTCATAAAAAATACCAGATTTTATCATTAATAAACATTTGCTTGCGGCAAACTTTTGTGTGTTGTATTGCAGTTGTGCTAGAAGTGCCTTGGTTGGGCAGATGATTTCTATTTTGACTACTTCAAGAAATTCATGGCTGTTTGAAAGTTACAAAGAAGAAGCAAAGGAAAACTTTATATTGGACCAGAGGAAAGAAGCCTCCTACTAATATAGGGGTGTTAGAATTGATGCTGGTCGCGTCAATTTTTATTGTATTTCTTTATAAATATATGTATAAATATTTTATTTTGAATGAAATAAACAGTTTCATCAGTATATTTTTATTTATATATGATAAAGATGTAACATACCCTAAAATAATTTGTTATGATATAGTTGCAAAAGCTTTGCAACTGACATTGAGTTGTATCATAATAGTATCATTTTATTTAAACTATTCCTAATCAAGGTTTACATTACTTGGTCAGTAAGTAAACCCGTAGAGACTAGTATATATATGTTGCATATTGGAATTTAGGATTCCAATGATTTTTACTCAATTTGAGTATCGGGAGACTCGTATAGATATCTATGTCTTTATATTAGATGAACACTGATCACTCACTGAAGATTCTTAATAGATAGTACACCAATGTCAATATAAATTTTCTCGAGTCGAGTAGCATAGTGGTCATCTGGCTTGAGATATCATGGTGGATATATGAGTTATCCTCCACACTTTTATGACAGTCATGTCACCGACCTATTTAGATAAGATATCTGCTTGTTTGTTGGGTGTAGATTGATGCTCAGGATATCCAGTAGTACCAAAATAAGATTCATCAATCTTGTGTGAAAGGCATATGTATCCTTCACGTGTTTGCGATCTATTAAAATCATGGTCGTGGTACACTGTGGGAACAAGTTCCAAGTGTTATTAAGAGATCGCAAATTTATAAGTCGAAGATATTATACCTTAGGGATTTGACGTTTATATATATGTCTCCGGTACAATATGGATAACCTCTGACAAAGGGATTATACACATGCAATAACCTCGACTTGCATAGTTCAGCAAAATTATCCATGATTGTCATAATTCATGAGTGGGTGAATTATGGACACAAAATATGATTTATTGACTGATAAACATGAATTAAGAGAGTCCCATAATATAAAGTGTACTTGTTGAGCACTTGTGCAACGAGTTATGAATAATACAGATTATTCATATTAGTTTATCGGATTAAGCGAGTTAATTAGAATCGTTTAATCGTTAAATGAAAATACACATGCCGGTGCATTTTAGTTATTTTTAATATGTATTTGTATTTGATACATAATAAGATAAGATACACATTAATGAGAATATGATAGCTTGACACTTGTATAGTAAATAATGATTAATTTAATGAATTAGATTATTATTAATATAAATATTACAAGTGTAAAGGCTATTAATTATTATTATATATTAAATATAATATATGATAAATAATTTTTCATGTGCTACACTTATTTGTCATGCATTTTAATATGATTAAAACTGAGATAATAAATGACCAGAACGGCCTCAAACTCACGCCACTTTTGAGTATATAAAGGAAAATGTTTCGATAGTTGAAAACCCTAGCCACTCTCAAGCTTCTAACACACCCAAGTGATTGTTGATAAAAGAATCCATAACAAGAACAAGAGTTTGAAGAAAAATTGAAGATTATAGGTAATCTTTAATAATCTTTGACTTAGAAAAATGATTTTTGTTGTTCTTTTTATTTACAAATATTGTAGAGATTCTTTTTCACTTTCAAAATTGAGGTTTGTGTATTGGTACTTGATTTGTGGATTAGATGCATATGTGAAGTTAGATTGAGTAACACTACCAAAAAAAGGTCTTTAGCTTCGAAATATATTAACGCTAAAAGAAGATATAATGACGCTAAAGATTATTTGCATCAAATATTTTCAACGTAAATTTTCAACGCTAATATGTGGACGAGAAGACTATTAGCATCGAAACTATACTTTCGACGCTAAAGTACAACATTCTGCGTCAAAACATTTTTGATACTAAAATTAAGACCTTAACGTCGAAATTGTTTTCGACGTTAAAGCACGTATTTGGCAACGAATATTTTCGACGCCAAATAATTTTTACTTAATAAAAATTTATTTATTTTTACCTTTAGCGTTGAAAGTTTCGAGGCTAAATGTATTTTTAAAATAAAAAATGAATGTTTATTTTATTACCTTTACCGTCAAATATTTCGACACTAAGGATGAAATAATATTAAGAAATAAATAATTATTTTTTTACTTTTATCGTCGAATGCTTCGACGCTAAAAGGGAAGTAATATTGAAAAATAAATTATTATTTTATTACCTTTAGCGTCAAAATATTCGACGCTAAAAGGTTACATAATTTTTTTGAAAAATATTATTATAAGAAAAATAATTTTACTAAATAATAGTAAAATTATTTTTATTCTTATATATTTTTTTTGTTCTTATAAATTTTAAAATAAATTAATTTTATAAATAATTTTATTAAATAAAATAAATATATATTATATTAACAATCATTGTTGTTGTGAATGTTTATACAAATGAAAATAACAATCACTGCTGTTGTGATGGAGGGGCGGTCGAGGCCGATGCAGACTGGCCAAGTGAGGCCTCCATCATCCGCCGGAAAGTCCTCATCTGCTAGTCGAACTCTTGCATCTTCTTCTGGTTGTCTTCCTCGACCTACTGTAACTTCTCCTGGGTCTTTTTCATCTCTTCTTTGGCATTGTCCAATTTTTCCTTGGTGTTGTCTAACTGTTCAACAGTAGTCCGTCCAGACGATGTCGGCTTCCTACGAGTGCTAAGGCCAATGTTGTATGATGTATGGTTCTTGAAAACCAATTGCGACAACTCCTCATATGGTAGAGGGTCGGACCCTGTCTCTAGAGCCTGTTGCTGGATCTCTACCATTTCATTATGTTTAAAAACAATTGAAGTTAATGTTTGAACATGAAAAGAAAAACAATTATATTTAAAAATATATTAAATTTATTTTAAATACTAAAACTTACGTAGCAGCATTCGACTTCTTTATTGATCCATTTCTTCGTTGATTCATTTCTTCTTCTCATTATAGTGCGTCACTCAGAAAAAACTTTGGGAATGATTGCACCTTACACATGTTACTCTACAAAAAATGCATAAAGTGGTTGTTAGTGTTAGTAAAATTAATGAAATATTAAAAAACAGTTTAGGGTATATTTACCTCAAAATGGTCGGCACGGTGTTGGGAAAATGGCTCGGAGCCTTCACGATGCTTGAAACTCAGGTAACTACGATTCTCCGTATTTGCTTGATATTTATTTTGCATTTAACAATATTTTCAGTAACAAAAATAAAAAGAACTATAATTTTTGTATTATTTTAAAAGTTACCTCTTGTTTCTCGCTCGACCAGGGCTCACACCAAAATATCCAGTCTTGTTTCTCTATACAACCAAGCTTGTGTTGTGGAGCCTCTGAAGCTCCATTTTTGTCGAATATCGATTTCAAGACTTTTGTTCTGAATTCCGTGTAACTCTTCCCCATGTGGTGGTCGTGATACTTCAGGGCGTTTGGTTTGTTCAGGTCCACGTCGAACAACTCCTGCAGGAATATTAACCAATTAGAAATTAAATATAAAATAATAATTTAAGGAAAATAAAAAATAAAGAAAACTCAATAGAGTAAGTTTACTCACAAGTAGCGTGGGTAAGAGCTGGTTGATTTTCTTCTCCCATGAGATCTTTCTCTAAGAAATATATTTTTATGGAGCTTAAAACCAAATAGCAGCACTTATGGCATTGGTAAAGAATTAAGAATGTTGCCTGATCTTTCTTTCTCCATCATCTGATATCTATACCAAGTGCTTAACCAACGCTAGGTCAGAGCTGCGTCATTGAGGCATATTTTAATATTAGTGTGATAAATGCTCAATATATTATTGGATAATTTGGTTGCCATTCTAAAGTGTTATGGCCACTCTTGTGATACCTATAATTATTCTTGGGTGCTTCATGTGTGGTGGGTTTCATTGATGTAGAGATTAATGTGATTAACTTTTTGAAGATTGGATGTTTACATGGAAATTTTGAAAGTTGCAAACTGATTTTGAATATGAAATTTTTTCATTAGAACAAAAATGCTTGATGTTTTGATGTGTTTGGATGTGTATTGAGTGATGGAATAATTTTCAAAAATTATTTCGAGGTGAAAATATGCAAAAATGGTGAAAAACAGTGTTATCAGGTGAATAATGTGTTACTAGATGTGGAATGTCCAAACAGTGAACTGTTCAGTGTTCGGTTAGCCCATGAACTGACCGGATACTGTTGGAGTGACCAGGGCAGCCCCGGTGGGGTCCCCGTATAGAAGCGAAATGGGGTTTATCGCTATGGTTATGAAGTAGATGACCACTACAATGTTGAGCTCGTATCTCGTAGAGTGTACGAATTAGTCCACGAGGGATTAACCGGAGAATAAAGGAGTCACCACCTAGTATAAGACACTGGGAATGATTTAAGATCTCACTACACCCCTTGCAAGGTCTGATCTTAAAACCATTCGAGTTTGGAATGGTATCTTACTGATGCCAGTATAGTATGCACGCTTAAAAGAGGATCCACATGTCTTATAATGTACTACACGCAATCACAAGTTATATATCATACAACGCAACCGTGATAGTCCAAAACAAAATTTTAACATATCATTCATTGGCCATGCTTTGTTGAAGCCTAACCGGATATTGCCACCGTCGTCCAGATATATCGTGAAATAATATGTCCCACTAGACTTGATGGAAATTTGGCCAGATATGTTGTAAAAGACAGAAACTCAGAATCATGCATCTAACAAATAACTGAGACGTGATATGTTTAAAACCAGTAACATGCTAAGGTTGTGTATAACTGCAGGAACCGATACCCGAACTCTCTGGAAATCAACTCCTCACGCAGCGGAAATACATCTAAGCACCGGGATCGACCTTGGAAAATTTTCTCCTCTTTTACACTGCACAGTTTCGAACTGCACAGTTTCGAACTGCACTTCAGAATAGTACACATACACTACAAATGCACACATTGTCGAATAACCTTGGATGTGAAGTGTCATGCATGCACCATACGTGTTTCGTTGATTTCTTTAGGTTCTGATCACAAGACACAAACAGCCCCTGGATTATGATCCACGATTATGATGATAATCAAAACCCAAAAATAATTTCCCACGTTGATCTAGTCATGATGGTGTTGTGAAATATATGTTATCAAACGAAATTTAACATGCATCAAACAGATCTACAATGAAGCTAATATTTAACATTAAATCATAAACCTTAAAAAATAAAGAAAAGCCTGGAAAATATTGAAGACACTGAAAAACGAAATCAAAGTCAAGATGTTTCTATCCTTAAGAACTTATTAGCCCCCGCCTCGGTGCTTTACGGATGCTATGTGGCTAATTTTCTCCCTAGATTCCTTAGATGCTTCTTGTTGAAGGGGCACCCCTTTAAAAAGATCTTGAAGTAGGACAATGGTGGAAACTCTCTCTTACTAGACTTTTTAAGATAAATGTATGAGACCTCTAGTTTTTCTGGATTCCATTGAATGAACATGAAGGCTCCTTTATATAGACATGGAAGGGTGCCTTTGAGGGCACCCTTTGGTTTGAGGTGTAACCCTCATAAGGGTTATACCCCTTCATTAAACCCTTTGGAGCCTAAAGGTGTGGTCTTTCAATTTTAGATGACATATCCGTAAATGTTAGTGCATTTCCTATAGGGCACTACTCAAGGGACATGACCCCCTTCATCCATACTCTATATTTAGAGAATTTATAACAATCCCCCACAATTTCCTAAATATTAATGTAGACACTTGAGAAAGTTTCCGTAAAATAAAGCTGCATCGAAATAGGTAGTTTTCGCCTTGAACCTTTCCTAGTGAATGACAATCAGATTTACTTGGCAAACCAGTGACCCATAGTCTTGAACTATTCTACAGTTGGTGTAAACCAAGACAATTGCCAACATACAGGTTTACTTCGACCATTTCCCGTTCTACGGTTGTGTTTGTTTCGGCAATGAACATTGGTCCTAGATTCATCAAGCACTTTAGGGAAGTCAGCCTGTAAAATCTCATGGAAACGACCTCACTTCTTACTAGAAATATGTGATTTACTATAAAGAGGTAATCTTCCTTTACACCCATTAGGACTCTTCTCCTAATATAGTGATCATTAAAAGCCTTAGCTTATCCTAGCCTTGATAGACAACACCTTACGTCATTATCGGAATGAGAAAGAGTATAAACTTTACAATGTTTGTTTTAAATTGCACAAAGTTTCAGTTATCCCTCTTGAACATAGATCTTAGGATCTCCAGTCATCTAGGTTGTGTTTCCAAAGTGACAATTCTTAATTTATAGGCTTCAAGCCCATTCCCCTCGATGACTTCTCAACTTGCTCTCTAGGTAAACCTTTAGTAAGTGGATCCGCTAGGTTTTCCTTTGATTTCACATAATCGATCGATATTATGCCACTTGAGAGAAGTTGTCGTATGGTATTATGTCTCCAAAGTATGTGTCGAGACTTACCATTATACATTAAATTTTGGGCTCTCCCAATAGCCGATTTACTATCACAATATATGCTTATCGTTGGCACTGGTTTGGGCCAATTTGGAATATCCTCTAGGAAATTTTGAAGCCATTATGCTTCTTCCGCTATTTTCTCTAATGCTATGAACTCTGATTCCATAGTAGACCGGACAATACATGTTTGCCTTGAGGATTTCCATGACACGACTGCACTACTAAGTGTGAAAACAAATCCACTCATAGATTTGGAATCCACTGTATTAGATATCCAGTTAGCATCGATGTATCATTCTAGAACAACAGGATATCTCGTATAATGCAGACCATATTTTGAAGTTTTTCTCTGATACCTCAAAACTCTTACTATGGCTTTCCAGTGGTTATGTCCCCAGATTGCTCGTATATCTTTTAAGCTTGTTTATAGCTTGAGCGATATCAGGTCGTGTGAAATTTGTGAGATAAATCAAGCTTCCGATGATTCTCGAATACTATAGTTGCGATACGCTTGAGCCAGTATTCATTGATAAATGAAGAGTTAGGTCTACAGGAGTTCTAGCCATATTTAGATATTCTTTACTATATTTCTCAAGTATCTACTCAACATAGTGAGTCTGAGATAATATATACCCTTCTGATGTTCTAGAAATCTTAATTCCTAAGATCACATCAGTTACTCCTAAATCTTTCATATCAAATTTACTGGTTAATACTTTATTTGTAGACTGAATCATCTCATGATTACTACCAATTATCAGTATATCATCTACATAGAGACACACAATGACATATCTTTTTTGAGTTGATTTTGTGTATACACACTTATCACACTCATTGATTTTGAACCCACTTGAAAACATATCTTTGTCAAATTATCATGCCATTGTTTAGGTGCTTGTTTTAATCCGTACAAGGATTTTACAAGTTTACACACCTTCTTTTCTTGTCCAGGAACATTGAAACCTTCTAGTTATTCCATGTAAATCTCTTCATCTAGTTCACCATTCAAGAATGTCGTCTTTACATCCATTTGATGTATTTCAACACCAAATATACCTGCTATGGCTATGAGCATTCTTATTGACGTTATACGAGTCACTGGTGAATAGGTGTCAAAGTAATCAAGGCCTTATTTCTGTCTATAACCTTTTATGACAAGTCTTGCCTTGTACTTTTCTATTGATCCATCTAGTTTCATCTTCCGTTTGGATATCCATTTGTAGCCTAGTGGCTTACAACCTGGAGGAAGATCAACCAACTCCCAAGTATGGTTTTATAGAATATAATCAATCTAACTATTGATATCCTCTTTCCACAAAGGTGCCTCCGACGAAGACATTGCTTTTTTTTTATAGCTTTGAGGCTCATTTTCTAACAAGTATGTCAGAAAATCAAGTCCAAATGACTTAGATGTTCTAGCTCTTTTGCTACGTCTAGGTTCAATTGCCTCAACATTTTTATGTTGATCTGACTTTTAGTCAACCTGATCACTGTCTTTGACAGTATCAATAGTTCTTTTGAGAGACTATGTTCTTTGTCTTTCCATACAAGGAAATGTCTCTTCAAAAAATATCGCATTCCTTGACTCAATTATCATATTCAGATTGATGTCAGAAATCTCAGACTTATATACCAAGAATCGATATGCACTAGTGTTGCGAGCATATCCAATGAATATACAATCAATATTTTTGGGTCTTATTCTAACCTTCTTAGGTTTAGAAACCATTACTTTGGCAAGACACCCCTACACTTTCAGATATTTGTAGGAAGGTACGTGACCTTTCCATAATTCATATGGTGTCTTGTCCAATCTTCTGTGAGGTAGCTTGTTTAGAATGTAGTTGGCGGAAAGCAAGGCTTTCCCCCACAAGTTCTAGGGTAAACCAGAGCTTGTCAACATGGCATTCATCATTTCCTTCAACGTTCGATTTTTGCGCTTATCAATCCCGTTTTGTTGAGGTGAATAAGGAGTAGTAGTTTCGTGAATAATTCCATGATTGGAACAATATTCACCAAATGGTGACACATATTCACCAGCTCTATCACTCCTAATTCTTTTGATTTTCTTGCCAAGTTTATTTTCAACTTCGTTCTTATAGTGTATAAAGCTCTCAATAGCTTCATCTTTGCTCTTCAGTAAATACGCATAACAGAATTTTGTGCTATCATCGATAAAAGTGAAGGAGTACTTTTTACCGCCTCTTGTTTGCACAATATTCATATCACACACATCAGAGTGTACAAGTTCCAAGGGTTCATAACTTCGTTCTATGGAATGAAATGATGTTTTATGTATTTTTGCTTCAACACATGCCTCACATTTATGTTGGTAATCAATTGTAAATTTAGGTATAAGGTCCTTGTTAATTAATTTACACATCGTATCATAATTAACATGTCATAACCTCCCATGCCATATATTTTGAGACTCAATAATATAAGCGGAAGTTGTAGCTTTATTATTAGCACTGTGTCGATTGACAGACATTACATTGAACTTGAAAAGGCCATCAGTGAGGTATCATTTTCCTACATAAACATCATTATTGGTCAATACAAACTTGTCAGAAACAAATACAAGTTTAAAACTATTCTTATTAAGGAGAGAGCCCAAAACCAAGTTCTTCCGAATATCAGGAACATGCAAAACATTCTTCAATATAAGCTCATTTTCGGATGTCATCTTTAAAACCATTGTGCCTTGTCCAACCACTCTAGAGGTAGACGAGTTTCCCATAGTTAGATGATCGCCACCATCGACCTTCTGATACGAGGAAAACAGCTTACTATCAGTACATATATGACGAGTAGCCGCAGTGTCTACCCATCATTATCTCGGATTCCCAACCAAGTTGGCTTCTGTAACCACTGCTGAGAGGTTCATTTCTGAGATCTTATCAGTTAGCTGCTCATCTTCAGTGACATGTGCCTCATTTTTTTTTCTTTCCTTTGTCCTAAGATTTCTTGTTTCTGCAATCCTTTGCCATATAACTTCTTTTTCCACAGTTGTAGCACTTCCTCTGGAGCTTCTTGTTAGCTTGGGAAGAATCAGCTCCACTATTCTTTCTCTTTTTGCTACCCTTTCCATCCTCGACGATGTTGGCCTTAGACTCCATAGTCTTGTAGCTGGCCTTCTAAGACTTCCTGTTGTCCTCTTCGATCCTCAATCGAACCCCAAGGTCTTCAAGACTCATCTACTTCTTTTTGTATTTCAGATAGCTCCTGAAGTTCTTCCATGATGGAGGCAACTTTTCAATGATTGTGGCAACTTGAAACGTCTCACAGGGTTTCATTCCTTAATCCAATATTTCATGAATGATCAATTATAGTTCACCCAAATGAGACATTATCATTCTTGAATCAACCATTTTGTAGTCCAAGAACCTACCCACGAAAAATTTCTTTTGTCCGGCATCCTTAGTTTTGTATTTCTTCTCGAGAGATTCCCAGAGAATCTTCGTAGAAATCATGCCGTGGTACATATTATATAGGGTATTGTCAAGTCCTCCCAAGAGGTAGTTCTTGCACAAGAAGTCACCTGACGACCATGTCTCTTCTCGTATTTGTTTGGCTGTTTCCGTTTCTCCCTCCACAGGACCCAGAGGATCTTTGAGGTACTTAGCCAACTTCAGAGTTATCAGGTAGAACAACATTTTGCTCAGCCATTGTTTAAAGTTTGCTCCACCAAACATTTCCGGTTTTTCTCTATGAGCGACCGGTACTGTGATATTTCTGCTAGTCATTTTTAACTGGAAAATCAACTACGAACAATAAGTCTACAAAAGATAAATTGTATAATGATCAACGAATGATCTTGTTCAAGTGATATACTAAGTATCCACTCGTTGTTATATTGGACAGTAATACCAATTAACACAAGTCCTTGAATTTAGGACTAAGGTTTCTTATGATAAGTAAATAAAGGAATATTCCCAGAGGATAAGGGGGTCCGGAGTAACCACTTAAATCTCTAACCACTTAGGCTCTTATCGCTTTTTTTGACAGAATATCCTTTAATCAATTTCTCAATAGAATCGCTTAGGCATTCAAACTTAGTATTACATTTCAATACAATATGTGTAGAATTATATGTGTAAATATGTATTAATCAATTAAGCTTGGACGGAATTACTTATGTAAGATTACACTTTTAATTCTCAACCAAGTATGCAACACACAATTAAATTTTAACTTTATCACTATGTTTATGCTTGTGATAATTGAACACCCTAATATTAACTTAAATCTATACTACCAAGTTTATTGTAATACAGTATATGATTTACTAAGTTAATATAATGACGATATAAATTAATCTAAGTCTATTTAATCTAAAAGTAATTCCAGGATTAATTTCTTTAGTGTCACATTCGTTTCTTCGTTCGAACGAACCTATCCAGTGAGTTCACGTTCGTGTAGCATTTGTAAACGAGTTCGAACGAAGTGTTCCAAAGAGTTCACGTTCGTGTAGCGTTTGAGAACATGTTCGAATGAAATGTTCCAGAGAGTTTACGTTCGTGTTGCGTTTGAAGACACGTTCGAACTTTCTTTGGAAGAAAACTTGCGTTCGAGT